>LBNU01008717.1:0-13835 GCA_014162995.1 Artemisia annua | reverse complement strand
ACCTTTACAATTAATCTCAAAGATACGTTACACCTTACAATCTTACCCACATAAATGGTTAGGTAAAACACTTTAACTCCCAAATTAAATGCAACACAAACTCAAACACAAAAAGCACATAAATAACCCACAATTGTGCTATGCACGTGCCACAAAACCAAACACAAAGAAAGACAGGTTAAACACAACTGCAATCCAACAACAAAACACCATTAACAAAAAAAAAAACACAAACGTTGACAACCCAATATCCCTCTTTTACCTTAAATCTTGCCTTGGTTTTTTCTCAAACCCACTTTTTATATATCAAATTACAGTTGATTTTCAGTTAAAATAACAAGAACCCATTATAAAGATTTGATCTTTAAGGTTATTGGAAAGAACCCAAGATCTAAAGATCATGGAACAGCTTATTAACTTCATTATTCGACCACCTAGGTAAATTTTTTTGTTTTTGATATGGGTTTTGTTTGTTTTATAAAAAAGATGTGATTTTTATGGGTTTTGTGGAATTTTGTGATATGGGTATTTTTTGTATGTTGGATTATGTTTATAAAGTTGAGGACTTGTTTTGATTTGAGATTAGAATTATGGGGTTTTTTGGTTTGATTTGTGATTTTGGTTTGGGTCAATTGGTGTTTAGTTTTTTATAGTTAAGTGGGTGGGTGGGTGATTGATTGATAGCTATGATTTGATAAATTTTGATAATTTGATATGTGTTTGTTAAGTAATATAGGAATTTAGCGCGGTTTGTAGTTATGCGTATGCAATTACTGATAGATGCATCCAATGAAACAGTTGTGTTCCTGTAGTTCTGGTTTAAAAAGAAGAGTTGACTTTCTGCTGTTATGTCATTACATCATAGATATGATGCAATAAGATGCCATATTGTATGTTGGAGTTGAAAATTAAGGATCGGTATAAGGTCTAAGCTATTGTGGCGTTTCTAAGCGCATGTTTGGAATTTAGAATATTTGATTGACGAGAAGATGTTTGGGAACATTATTCTGATATTCATCATATTTTGTTTAGGTTTTCCCGATATTTTGTTTAAAACCATCAATCAATAGTATTATATAGATTGATTTATGTTATGAATGCATGGCAACATTATTCCATGTCGTGACAAATCTGTTTCTGGTTGGCAGAGCTGAGTACGAGCCAAACAATGATTTACTAGATCAGGAATTCATGCTTAAAGGGAAATGGTTTCAAAGGAAAGATATAGAGGTATGATTAGTTTCTTTGTAATCCAAACCTTGTTGTACTGACTCCATTGTTGAAAGTTCAATGCGAGAAACACATTTTTGCTATAGGATTTCATTCCTTTACCTGTTCCTTGATAAAGATAACGCATTGATCCAATATACATTATTCCATAGCTATGCACACACGTAACTTGTTACTGTTCATTATTATTCATTAATGAAAGTGGAATTGTATTTGCAGATTGTAAATAGCCGAGGAGACACTCTTCAGTGTAGTCATTACTTGCCTATTGTGAGTCCTGAAGGAAAGCCTCTGCCGTGTGTAATTTACTGCCATGGGAACAGGTTAGTAGGATGCTGTCAAGCTTATACATTCACATTTGAACCCTATTCTTTTTCGTATATTTGGATGCGTTATGAGTTTCACAGTTAGAAGTTTTATCTTGTTAACTTTAAGCAATCTTGTACATAATCCCATTATCTAGTTCTTGAAGCTTTTCTGTGAACTCATCATATATATTGTGAACATGATCATTTGAACTTAATTTGTTGGATGTTTGAATGCAAAAGCCGACATTCCCGTCAATGAGAATAAGTTGAAAAAAGACACTAATGTATACCTGTATGAATAAATCAAAGAATATGTATGATTGTAAGATCCAGTAAGCTATTAGGGCGACACACAAATATAGCGGGTTTGTATGCAACTAATGTCAACCAAAAGCAATTTTGAATTCAGGTTTATCTGACGCTGCTAACTCTAATTATTCCTGAATAAAAGCTGCTTGATAATCTGTTACTTCTTACAACTATTCTGAGATCTACTTATCACGCGCTGAACAAAACCTTAATTTTGATACCACGGGGACATTAAAAGTCCACTCGTGATTGTAAGCCTATTTGTTGCGGCAGCAACTCTGAAGCAAGGTTTATAAGACCATTTGCATTACGTTAACTTGGAAATACATAGTTGTTTGCCCCATCTGTGTTTAGCCAACTTTTGGCTTTTAAATCTGTTAACTTACGAGATGCGTGATGGTGATTATGTGGCAGTGGGTGCCGAGCAGATGCAAGTGAAGCAGCTATAATATTATTGCCATCAAATATTACCGTATTCACTCTTGATTTTTCTGGGTCTGGACTATCTGGAGGAGAGCATGTCAGTCTNTTTTTTTTTTAAATTTGAGTTTAGCGTATATAAGTTTTATTTGAATTTGAAAGTATGCAATGATAATAAATGTATATGTTTCTCATCTGTTATAACATTGTGCATATTGTGTAAGTCCACTAAGCATAACTATTTTCTTGGAGTGTCGTAGCAACAAAAATGTTGACCCCTTATGCTGATATAAGTTGTTTCATGTTATAATAAATCACTATGAGCAGTTCAAGAATATGTTTTTGTGCTTTAATAAATATGAGCCTATAGATCTTCCAGATATGTTTAAGTAGTAAAGGAACTGTGGTCAGTGATATACCAGAGCTTCAGATTATCAATTTTTTTTATTTTTTGTTATATCATTTTCCACTTGCTAGCTAATAAGGATTATTTTATTTGCAGAAAGAGGATTTGAAATCGGTGGTAGATTATTTGCGGGCTGATGGAAATGTTTCGTTAATTGGCCTCTGGGGACGATCGATGGGTGCTGTAACAAGGTAATATGAACGTTTTCTTGTCTTGTTAATCTGTCGGTTTATATTTTGCAGAGATTAAAACGTTTAGTATCAAATAAAACAATTGTTACGGATTGAAATAATCAAATGTTAGAACGATACATCATCTCTGTTTTTGACTTAAAATGTTGACGTGTCAGCCTGATGTATGGAGCTGAGGATCCTTCAATTGCGGGAATGGTTCTTGACAGTCCCTTTTCAGATCTGGTTGATCTAATGATGGAACTTGTTGATACTTACAAAATTCGTCTTCCAAAGTTTACAGTAAGTTGCTTAATTCATCTCGCCGCAGCAATTTGTCACAAATCAAGAATATCTTTCATATAGATGTTCAATTTGTATGTCTTCAGGTTAAGTTTGCTATTCAGTACATGAAAAGAGCTATTCTTAAGAAAGCAAAATTCGACATTTCGGAGTTGAATACCATAAAGGTTAGATTTTTACAGAACATATTCTTATTAATGTTATTTGCATTTTCCCGTATGTGTTAAGATCATCTACTGATGTGATATTTTATGTAAGAAACTGATACAAGTCTTTTTTTTGTCATTGTAGTCTGCAAAATCATCTTTTGTTCCAGTTCTGTTTGGTCATGCTGTTGATGATGATTTTATACATCCGCATCACTCTGATCGTATTTATGAAGCTTACATGGTAATTCTATATTTCTATATAACTTGATTTACAAGCAAAATGCAATTTACATATCTGATTTTTGTGGAAATTACTGCATCGGAATGCTTTTATAAATAATATATATTGACAGGGGGACAAGAATATTATCAAATTCGAGGGGGACCATAATTCACCACGTCCTCAGTTTTACTTTGATTCAATAAACATCTTTTTCCACAACGTCTTGCAACCTCCAGAAGATGAAGTTAAAGGGAACTTCTTTGATTCGTCTCTTGATTACCTCAGCAGGGTATATTTTTTCACACTCTGTCATACACAAACATATCACATATATAAGATCTCTAAATTAAGGGTTATATTTAATTAATTGTTGTACTTTCAGGATATACATGGAGTTGGATATGAAGACGATTTTCTAATTACACCTCAAGGTATGCTATCTATGATATGTTTCTTTAACGTTGTTAAAGGTGTGTCTTTTAAACATTTTTTTGCCTTTTTTTGTTTAATGAATATGAATCTGTTCAGCATCGAGTAGTACAGAGGATGCTATTAATCAACTTCGTTCAAAAAGACCAATGAGTAAGACCGAGGTTAGTAATTTGCTTTACGAATTTTTGTTTATTTGTGTGTTTTTCTTGCATTTTTTTCCGGAAACTTAGATGGTTTCTCTCAAATTTCAGGTCCCTTCTGATATCAATTCAACAGATAAACAATGTAATTCTGAGGTATCGCTAATGATTGACTTTTATTTGTTAAAAAAATATTTTTATCTGGGTCAAAAACAGTCATTTTACATTCAATTGAATAATGAAGTTTACTTATGTTATGTTGTTGCTTCAGGACGAAGGAGCTACAACCGATCCTACTCCCTCATCTTCTAAAATGATCAACTTTGAGTTTCCCAATGGCCATACCTACGTACCGTCACCATCAGATGATCAAGATTATGTCGAGTACCCACTTCAACATGTGGAAGGTTTCCCATGCAATGTTGAGGAAGAAGAAAGGGTAAGCTTTAAGTGCACACAAATTACTAAAATCACCAACGATATATCAATATTTATTACTTAGGTACATAATCTGATCATTCTTTACATTCACGTTGCTAAACTCTTTTAGATGCTTATGGAGGCCGTACTCCTGTCCCTAAAAGATTTAGAACCGAAACAACCTAAAGAAGAAGAACAACCAGTTAGTGATAGCAAGTCTCCAGTGACCGATCATGTTGCACCTATAAAAACTGATACCGCTACACCAACTTCAACAGCAAGCAGCAGTGAATCACCTTCACAATTCATGTCTCCATGTAATAGCACATCATCAGCCGAGCAATCATCAAGTATGACACCATCTGTCGTTAGTTCTTCTGATGCTGATATGGCGGATAGGACCAAAGCTACAGTCACCGTTGTAAAAACGCCGTCTAGTAACATAATGGATGGGTTGTTACGTCGTTGGGATCTTAATTTCTTTAAGAATAGATGATGGGTTTTATACCTTATAGAAAGTGTTCCAATATCAATGATTAAAAATTTTCTTTGTTTTTTTTGTTTTTGTTTTGGTGGTGGTGTGGTATTTCATTGATTTGATACTAAGAAAATGGAATTGGACATGTGATACAAAAGATGTGAATCGGAAAGTTGGTGTAATATGTTGTATATAGGGCTCAGATCATGATTGTGTTTTATATATTCTTTTGTGACCAATTATCCGACTGCGTTTACATAATACGTTCTACACCTGTTTTGCTATTTCTTACATTGTCTCGTAGTTTCTGTTACATGCGATTTTGACACTCATCAAAACATTATGAAGGTAAGATAAAAAAGATTGCGACACATGCCAAAATGTGTGCCATTTGACTAGTTAGAAAGGATGGCTATATTTGAACTTCAAAGCAGTTTCATGCCTGTGTGCGACTGCACATATACATTTATATAATAAAACAAAACCCCTATTGGGAATTTTTCATTTCAAAAAATTGGAACCATACTTTATTTAGTAATAATTTTATTTAAAAAAAAATATATTATTTTCTTATTAAGTAACATTTTATATTTATCCATAACACAAGTAGAAGATAAATACAAAAAATATAAATAAGATATTAAAAAAAAAAGATTATTTTCTTATTAGGTAACATTTTATATTTATCCACAACACAAGTAGAAGATAAATACAAAAAATATAGATAAGATACAATTAACAATAGGATTAAAATTTTTAAATAATTATTTCAAAAAATTAAAAACAAACCCGCGCGTGCGCGGGCATTATAACTAGTGGAGCTAACAAAATCCCATTTATCTAACTATATGCGAACAAAGATTGTAAATTGCATGTGATTATACAGGTAACGAACAACATAATAAGCTGACAAAATATGGAAGAAAGAACATACGGAAACAAATATAATGTATAACAGTAAGATTCTCATACAGGGAAAAAAAGTCGTATGACGACTAAGCAGTAAGCCATCATGGACCAAACATGCCAAAGATCATGTCTTCTGTGCAGGCCTCACCAACCCTAGTCCGGAACCACTTCCCAAATGCTTGAAATCCTTAGCTTCAAGATTATCATCATGACCCGCAAACCCAGTTCCACCCTTTGCCAAATTAATCAAATTCCTCTCCTTACACCCCCTATTACACACTAGACACACCTTATCAACCGCCATGAACTTATCAGCACACTTCTTACAGAATACATGTCCACAAGAACTTAACGCTACAAGTGATGATGTATTAGTTAACGTCACCTTGCAACTAGGGCAGATATAGGTTCTATCCAAAGCCGTTTCTCTCTTCTCATTTGTGTCTTCGGTGAAAATGATAGGAAAAAGGGATTTCATTTTAAGCTTTTCGTTACCTTCTGGGCAAGTTGTGCAAGTGGATGGTGCGTTGACTTTGGCCGGAGCTTCAGGTGTTGCTGATGGTAACCAAAATGCTTTCATGGTTCGGAGTGCTTCTTCTTCGTAAGAAGTGGTTTTGACACTGTTTGCGCCGTGAAATCCATTTCTGTCACGGTTGAAGTTTTTATCGCTGTATTGTGGGAGCGCTCCATGGTTTTGTTGATCGAATGCATCAAGTTCTCTAGCCTTTTGTAGCATTAGCTTTTCTTCTTCCTCGTCTTTTTCTTGCTTCAGTTGAGTTGTATGGGCAACTTGCTTTCTGTGACAAAGATATATCTTCAGCAAACAATAAAAGATGAATGAAGAAAAACAACTAGATACAAAACATCGCCACACTATGTAAACTTAATTTCATGGACCAAAAGAATTCAAATGTTGAAGGTATTTCCTAGATCCTAGGCTGCTCACATCGAATACGTAACCGGGTGATTAGTAATAACATATAATGATGATGCATCTCTAATATGATGGTAAAGAAACTTGTTTTAAGATAAAGACCAAGCAGTAGGAGTTGTGGAATCTCAGCCACGTCATTCGGCAAATGAAAATGGCGAACTGCTACAAATCCTATTTTGCAGCAAATATCAGTGTAGGAAATTGTGCATACATACCAATGAACAGGTTTATAAGAGCATGTATGAAGAAAATTGCTACAAAAAGGGCTTGTGGCAATACCAAAATGCAATTATGGGAAATCGAGGCAACACTTTGCCACTCCAACTTACGAGAACTCTATCTTAAGACAATATTTTTATACCCCCTTTGTATTGATGTATCCGAGTTTGGCACCTACATTAGAAAAGAAGAAGTTGGAGTATATGACCTCGTCATACCCAAATCAAACTCTTGTGATTATCTAGACTTCCAATTTTGATGGTCTTTCGGATTGTTGATCAAGACAGGTTATGTTTAAGAGAGTGTATGGGATTGCTTACTTTTCTATGTATCTGTTTAAGCATAAAAGCAGTTTAGAGTGTTTAGAAAAACCACACAGCTTCAGTGTTTCTGGCTTATTTTGGGAAAAATATGCAGGTTAGGACATGCTTATTTGAACGTGCTTATTTAAGATAGATTAAATTGACATCTAGACCATTACATCTAACCTTAAAACGTTCAAATACTTGCAAATAAGGTTCTCATTAATTCTTTATATGATTATCGCATTTTTTTATACCTTATTACAAGATAAGCAAATCCAAACACTATAGCATAAACTCATAATTTTACAGCAGCTTATATGCACTTAATTATATGCAGAAAAATGAGGAAACCCAAACAATCTCTAAGCAAAAGCAAATAACTGGCTGCAACAAAACCACAATGCAGAAGATGGTGTTCAAATTTTCTTCCTACGTAACAGAACGCGATATCAGATAAGCATTAGCTCTGAATGTTGGGAATTGGTTACTGGTTATGACAAGTTTTTGTGCTCCAAAAGGCAGTGCAATAATTATGGACACTTAACCTAATTGTTGTACTCTTTCAAACAAATTTCTACCATATGATGACGCTTTCGCCACTTCACTCACAACGATTTCAGAAAGTTGTTTGAGCTCCCCAACATCATGGTGCAACCGAGTCAAACTTTAACAGGGCTCGACCCGACTTGATAACATAATGCTCGGATCGAGCTAGACGCCTACACTCGATAGCTTGACGAGCTTTCTTGAGGGAAGCTCGAGCTTGGTCCGAGAAAGATTTAAATTCAGCTCAAGCTTGGCTCGACTCATTTTTAATGCTGTGCTTTTTTAAATTAACTAAAGTTAAGATAAAATAAGATGCTCAAAAGCTCGACTCAGTTGCATCTCTATCCCAACAAAAGCGTATTGGGCTGCACCGAGATATGGTGCGAGAAGAACTCTTAACTTCCCTGACTTAACCCGCTTCATTAATAACAAGGAGATCGAACCCATGGGTTAACCGTGACAAAAGCTTCTGACCATACTGTCAACATCATTTGTGGAACTTTTCTTTAAACAGGCCTGAGTTTAGCTCGCATACTATTTCATCTCGGAGAGTTTCACAAACGATGCTGAACAACGTCGTAAATATAAGGTTGGGGTCAGAACATTTCGTCAAGCCTAACCAACGGGTTGAAATTTGATAAAAGCATGCAAGGTCATCAAAATTGAAGCCTGTTTCACACCGAGTCTCGGTGTCACCTGATACATTCTTATTAGGGATCCCAAGTTCCCGTGACTGTCTTGTGTGAAGCAACAAAAGAACATCATATAGTAGCAGCTTGTTTAAGAGATATTAACAACCATGTTTTAAGAAAGAATCTGGGCAAGGATCTCTATATTAATAGCAATACAGAGATGTCACAATCATGGCATGTGTCCGTGTCCGTGTATCCCGAATAATGTTAATCTATGACTTAGTGATGGTATCATGCACGTATATTTGTCAATCATGAGCACACATAAAATAAGCATGAGCATATATCAGCTAACAAAATGAATTGCAAAAAAAGAAGAGTTAAGATTTCCTTCCTCTTCATTAAAAAACAAAACAATGAGACAAGCATTGAAGTTAGTAGGTTGTTTATCGTAGTGTTCGGGAATTCTTATTGCAACTACTCATCCTTCACAAAACACGCACAAACAAAAAATCAAGCTACAACTAAATGCAAAACAGAAATTAGCGTTTTATTTTACTTCTTCTGTAACAAAATGCAATAATCAGATAAAAACTTATTTTTACAGTTTGGCAATTCTACTTATAAGTTATGTCAAGGTCTACAAAAGTGAAATAATCAAAACCATACAAACACTTTCAGGGTATTTATCTAAGCTTATTTTTGGGCTTATGAGCTCTATTTGGTTTGGCTTTTATTTCATAAGCCCAATTTTTCACTTTATAGAGCTTATGATCTTATCAATTTCAGCTTATTGACTTTTTTTTAAGTCAATAAGCTCAATCTCATAATACAAGCTTTAAAAAGTGAGCTTATCGGCTTTTCCAAAATCAAATAAGCCCACAAGTTTGATAAATAAGCTAATCCAGACACCCCCTTAGTTCTGAGTATTTAGATAGAGGGAACGGCTTATGATTACATGGATGGTAGAACAAAGCCATTTGCGGGTTCCTTAAAAAGGGATGAGGTTTTTCCTTAAAAAAGTGAGCTTATCGACTTTTCCAAAATCAAATAAGCTCATAAGTCAGCTAAATAAGCTAATCCAGACTACATGGATAGCGGAACAAAGAGGTTTGCGAGTCGCTTAAAAAACAGATGAGGTTTTTCCCTGTTCACCATATCCGGGTAAGGGCAAGTCTTTCACTCAGATATACGCGGCCTAACCAGGGGTTTAAACCCTTTTCTAAACTCAAATAAGCTAATCTAAACACCCCTTAAATAAATCAAACCAACATAAAATATATCAAAAAAAGTAAATACCTTTGGATGTCTTTCTTTTGAGACAACAAACACTCCAAGATACATTCTTTACAAAAGATATGACCTTTTTGACAGCACAAAGGGTCAAGAAAAGGCTTCAAACACAAGGAGCAAGTGTCGAATGGTTTAATGGAATCTTTACCAAGTCTTTCTTTCTGGGTACCGTATCCTAGCTTTCGTTTCTCATCGTACGTGAAGAATGCTAGATCGTTGTTGTTCTTTGAGTGTCTCTGAGGCATCTTTCTTGATCAAGATGAAGATTCGGTGGTGTTTGGTTTTGGGTTTTGGAACCCTAGAGATTTGATCGTTGAGATGAGATGAGATACCTTTAATAAGACGAGTAATTTATACTTTTGTATTATTATTATTATTATTATTATTATTATTATTATTATTATTATTATTATTATTATTATTATTATTATTAAATTTACGCTCTAAGAAAATAGTTTTTGTGTTTAAGTTTATCAATACATATAGAAAAACTAAAAAGTGAAAAGTGAAACTTAAATGTATGTTAGAAAGTCCTTATACTATTTTTGAAAAACGTATGCAAAGCTGAAAACTATTAACACATTATTAATACACATCGAAAACCGGGTTGACCCGGGTCGCTTCAAATCCGGCGGGTTGACCCGGTTAATTTGACCCAATTTTTTGACTCAACCTGGCGGGTTGAACCGATTTAATTTAACCCGTTTTTCGGCCGGAATGGTACAATCGGTTGAACCGAGTTTCAAAACATTATGTTTAATCCATAAATCCTCAAACTTTTATTATTTTTTGCTTATAACCCATAAACTTTTTTTTTATCACTAAAACTATCTGCCGCTATAAAATCATGTTGCTATGCACGGGTACTCATCTAGTTTAAGAAATGGAAAAGAAACCGAAGAGGAAATGAGAGAACTTCTCTTAAAAACTCTTCACCTCATTTTTAAGAGAAAAGGAAATGAAAGGAAATAGAACATTAATATATTTTGTTTAAAGACTAATATGTCTTTTTTTAAAGATTTTGCAATAACAACTAAATAACATACATTAAATTTGAACAAGTTATTTTTTCATAAAAAACATGAGTTACGGTTACTTTCATTTTCTTTTCATTTATCTCAAGTACATATAAACCAACACTTTCTTCACTTGAGATAAAGCAACGGGTAGCTTTAGAAACTGTTACAAGCTCTACAACATTTGATTTAAAAGCTTATGAACCACTAATTTTTAAAACCTTCAGTAATATTTGTCACTCAAACAAAACTTATATATTTTAAATAATGTTTGTGTGCCAAACAATTCACCACCAAATGAACGTCATTTTTTTGTTGTTGAAAAGATGAACTTATATTAACTCCCAAACCATATATATAGAAAACATATTGCCAGCTAAATGATGCTAGTTAGGGATGGCAATAAAACTCGTACCTGATAGAGACCCGATCCCCAAATTCGCTTTGACCAGGGTTGGGGAATCCCCGAATTTTGTAACCGGGTATGGGGCAGGGATGGGGATAACATCAATCCCCGGACCCGGACCCGGACCCGAACCCGACCCGAACCCGTTTTTTTAATGTACAAAAATATGAAAATTACATGTATATCCATATACATTTACTTTTATATGTATATTTTTATGAGCGTTGATATGTAATGTATTTGTAACAATTAAACATTAACTACTATATATTATTTAACCAATGTTTTGTCTGAATCTATACCATACTATAAGATGAGTCACTAAATTAAAATGTGGGAGTTAATGAAGGATAGATTGCTACAAAAGGTAGAAACAAGTTCCTAGGTCATGTTATAAGATATTTCGCAATGCACCCTTTTACTCTCTTCTGGTATATGAGTACTGCGAGGGTAAATTGCCAGGCACTTCATCCGAACAGTCTTTTTTATATCACAACTCCATCATCTTTCAATTGTTTCTTTTATATGACAAAAAAATTTTTTTTTTTTGTTTTCCCATATTATTGTTTAGTACCTTTTCAAACTCCATTGAAGGTTATATACTCCGACTTATCCAAATAGCACAACTTCAGAAGGTCAAAATCAGGATTTCTTCTACACCCGCCCACTGCCAATCGAACCACTGCCAAACATCAAAAACTGTTACTAGCCGACGACACGCGGGGACCGAATCTTAATTTAAGAGGTGAGTGTTTCAGCTTGGTGTGGTTAGTTGTTGTTTTAGCAGTTCTGATGGTGATCCAAGTACATGAAAATGATATAAGTTCTTGGTCACGTTGAAAAACTATGTAACCCATGATTCATCTAGAGACACACGTCCTCTTTTTCTCCGTTGAGTTGTTTTGAAGCTTGGCTTCGTAAAACACCGAATCTCAAAAAAACAAAATACCAAAACTCAAACCAAATCCAAAATAACCGAATCTATCAACCGGCAACAACTTACTAACTATAAAATATCCAATAAATCCCATCTCATGACAAGTTCGAAAACAAAAAGATAAAGACAATTATCAATCAGATTCTAATGTTCACTTTATTTAAATCTTTATAGATTTCGGTCTAAGAAAAAAAAAATAATCTTATACAAGATCTCTTGAAGCCGTACAAAATACAAGTAAAAGAAAAGGTCAAGTTGATATTTCCTCTTCATAAAGCATATAAGCATCATCATCCTAAAACGGACAGGTTGCCTAAGGTACCAAAAAACATCTCGAAACCAAGATCATCACTGATACTAAAACTACACCCATTTACCCCGAGACCTCACTTAAAGATCTGAACGTAAGGCTTTTCGCCTCGATATGGGATGAGGAAACTGAAGTATCCAATTTCGTGATGTTCGTATACTTATTTGTAGAATTTGGTGAGGAAAGCATCTGAGAGAGAGCAGTTTTTTATGGCTGTAGAGTAATACGATATATACCTAAATAAATAAAACTCACAATTAAACAAATCCTCTTGTGCGATTCTTCTTTAGCTGAGATAAACAAGGACTAGAACCAAGGTCTGTTGACTCGTGTGGTTAACAGTGCATTAGACGGAAACTGAATACTATGTGTTCGTCTGTTTTTCTTTCTTTGAGATTCGGTAGTTTGGTAGTGCGGCGGAGAAAAATGTTGAAGCGCGACGGTTTAAGGGTTCCGCGGAATGCGCTGTTGGCGGGTCTGGCCATTTTGTAGTTTATAAGTGAGTCGTCATTATGAGGGTATTAAAATTATGAGAAAAAAAATAACCTCCATTTACTATCTAATCCACGGTTAAACATGCAACAATCTTTGAGACTTAATTCACTCACCTTTTATTCACAGTGACAATAAACCTGGTGTTTTGTACGCGTTTTATGGGCTATGCAACTCTAGGTTCCCTGAATTGTAAATAGACCGGGTTTCTTTTTTTTAAGAGGCCTTTATATCATAGCAATTATGTTTGAGACTTTTTTTGAGGGATCAAGGGTGTCTTAGGAATCTTGGTTCGCGTGAGCATCGAAAAAAAAATAAAAGGACTTGTGGGTTAATCGCAAAGGAATCAATATCTTATTGATTAGGGTCAGGTGTATAAGTGCAGATATTAAGAGTTTAGGTGTAGTAATCATTCAAAGGATGACCATACTATAGTTTTACCCAATAACATTTTATGGTTTTTTATCATCATAAGTCTCATGTAAATATGTATTAAACAGTTATTTTACTTTTTTTATCCATGTTTATTCTACATGTTTTATTATCTAAATCTTTTTTTTTTTTTTGTTAGTGAAATTGCATCGGTGTTAAGTCATAAGCACTGTTTTGCGAAATAACACCCCATATGTCTCCAATCCTTTATAGCTTAATAAATCTTCTCACAAAAATGTAAGGACAAAAATTATTTCTCGTATCATTGCAGTTTGTTGTAATACCAAAAATATCCACAAACGTATGGACTATATTTTGTTTTCAAAGGATTGCATTTGTTATGCATAATGTCTCTTAGATTATATTAGTAAGACTAAAGGGAGGTATTGCACATTAAAACTTTATATATGTCTGTT
>LBNU01008714.1:71142-84376 GCA_014162995.1 Artemisia annua | reverse complement strand
TAGGATTACCCTTACCTTTGAAACATTGAGGACAATGTTTACCTTTAGTCTGGGGGGGTGAATCTTCGATTTGATTTTTGCCTTGCACTTTCATTTAGCCGTTTACTCTCGCAACCCCGTTTTTCCTAAAAAATTTTGAAAAATTTGATGAAAATGAAGTGAAAAAGTACAAAAAATAAAAAAAATGTTGAAAAAGTTGTGAAAAATATAATAAGTGTTTTGACACCGTGTTGACTTTCCAGCTGGCGAGAGTAGGAATAAAATTTTGACTTGATCCGGGCGTGTTGAGCCCTAGCTTGTTCCCTTAACCACTGATGATCACAAAAGCTTTTGCTAGTCTTGTACAAAAGGAGCTACTCTTTTGTCGGCTCCCGTACTCGACTTTTAACATGCATGGCTTGAAGAGCTTTCGCTAGTCTCTTACACTAGGAGCTAAACGCGAATTCTTTCTAAGAGTTTGCAAGTTCCCGTATTTGACTTTATAAATGCGTGGCTTGATTATCGGCTAAGCATCCGCGGATCTCATTATTTGAGGTTTTCAAAATGCGGAGAACGAGAAATGATAGAGTTTATTTAGAAGTTACATGCTAAGTGTGGAGTAATTGGTTCTCTTTAGAGCTCATCGTAGGTACTTGTGGCTTTTTGCTCCCACAAAATTGTTTCACCCCATATTATGTGTTTAAATAATTAAAGATATTACATTTTGGCGAAATTTATTTTTTTTATCTTCTTAAGAGAATCTTTGCTTTAAAAATTGGGTACACATCAAGGATACATGCCATATTGAGTTGTATTGTATTGTATTACGTTGTACGTATGTGGTTTCGGAGCTACCCTTTAAAGCCCGGTATTCATTAGAGCTAAGGTGCTTTAAGACTTCGGATTGAGATCGGACCTTGGATCCTACTTCTAAAGGCGGTAGGTCTTGGATTTAAACCGTGAAGGTTCGGGGTTGAGAAGTTACTAAGGCAAGAGAAAAGTATTTAAAAAAAATGAAAAGTTATGAATAAGTATGGATTGATTAGTGCTATTGTTGTAAGACAAAAGTTGTTGGCACGTGATGTGCATGTGGACGGTCCTAGACCGGGCGCATGATGTGCACGTGAAGGTACTCCATAATTAACTGTTTTACCTTAAATCTGCTTATTACAAAAAGTAATTTCAAAGTTTTTATTTTTATTAGATTTAGAATATTTTAAAGTTTTTATCAAAAAAGTTTCGGATTTATTTTTCACATTTTAGTATTTTTAATCATTTAATATAGTTTAAATAGTTTTTAAATCATTTTAAATAAATAAAAAGTTATAAAAAATATTTTTCTTTTTCCAAAATTTTCTTTTAGCTTTTAGAACGTAGAAAAATCATTTTCATGCCCGTAGGATTAGTAGAATTTAAATTTCACGTTTTATTTCGCGCACTTACGTAGTTTTCAAAATAGTTTACGCGTTTTTATATTAGGTCACGCTTTAAGCTTAGATTTCTTTTCGTTATTGTTTCTTGTGCTTTTTAATTTCGTTTCATTTTCCGTAGTTATAAATTCTGTCATATCTCATTTTATTTCCCTATTCTTTGCACGAATCACGAACTTAAATCACGATTCCTTTCAATCTTCGCTGGGACTACGACCCGGGAAATACTTACCTTAGTATTTCTTCGGTAAAATTCACTATACTACGACTGACACACATCAATTAGTTTAACCATGGACTTTGTATGTGTTGCACTTCTGAAATCGAAAATACATTCACTTATCAAAGTTTTCAAAACGATTTCAGCCACCCTCTTCTGAATTCCTTTGAGCAAGAACCGTGCTATTTCAATAATACATCATTTCAAAATGCACCGAATGTTTCTTGTGCAAGTTGTGGGGGTCCTCATGACGATTATCAATGTCAAACGTGGGATCAAGAACCTAACCCTTTTTATGATCCACCCGGTTTTGACAACTTCCAACCCCCACATTATTCCATCATTCATCAATATCCTCATGAAAAATCTAAGGCAGAATTGCTAGCCGAAGAACGAGCAGCTCGCAATGAAAAATCTATTGCAGAATTATTAGCAATAGAGCAAGCTGCTAAAAGACGTTCTCAATTTTTCAAGGCTGCCATTTTCGATGAGGATGATGAGGATACTATCCAAATGAAAGAATATTATGAGAATTCATCAGCTGCAATTACTCCCGTTCAAAAAACGCAAGAAAACAAGAGTATTGCAGAATTGCTAGCAGAAGAACAAATGGAACGTATAAAATCCATTTATGCTAGCAATGACGATGAGGAGGACGACGAGGAGAGTGTTATTCCTTGGAATGATATTATTTCTCAACTCCCTCAGTCTATTGCAACCACATCCATCTTACCGACCATGGATCCCGAAGACTCTCTAATTATGGGGGATGAGCATCTTAGCACTATTCCTGAAAAGGAATCGGACGAATTCATAAAGTCTAGTGTTGAGAACCTTATCCTAATCCAAAGTGAGTCCGAATACAGTGATTATGAGTGGTCTTATTTGGACCATTATCCTCTTGACATTTCTGAGGATACTTCCGGGATTTTCTCTAACCCTCTTTTCAAATTCAACGATGATTTTTCCTCTAGTGATGACGAATCACTTTCAGATGAGGACGTTCTAAATGAAAGTATCAAAATCTATTCAAACTCTCTTTTTGAGTTTGATGACAAGTACTTTTCTAGTGACGTAAATCCTGTTTTTGATGAAGTGTTAGAGAACGACGAGGTCAAGGACTCTATTGGTTCTAAACTTGATTATATGACNTAGAGCAAGCTGCTAAAAGACGTTCTCAATTTTTCAAGGCTGCCATTTTCGATGAGGATGATGAGGATACTATCCAAATGAAAGAATATTATGAGAATTCATCAGCTGCAATTACTCCCGTTCAAAAAACGCAAGAAAACAAGAGTATTGCAGAATTGCTAGCAGAAGAACAAATGGAACGTATAAAATCCATTTATGCTAGCAATGACGATGAGGAGGACGACGAGGAGAGTGTTATTCCTTGGAATGATATTATTTCTCAACTCCCTCAGTCTATTGCAACCACATCCATCTTACCGACCATGGATCCCGAAGACTCTCTAATTATGGGGGATGAGCATCTTAGCACTATTCCTGAAAAGGAATCGGACGAATTCATAAAGTCTAGTGTTGAGAACCTTATCCTAATCCAAAGTGAGTCCGAATACAGTGATTATGAGTGGTCTTATTTGGACCATTATCCTCTTGACATTTCTGAGGATACTTCCGGGATTTTCTCTAACCCTCTTTTCAAATTCAACGATGATTTTTCCTCTAGTGATGACGAATCACTTTCAGATGAGGACGTTCTAAATGAAAGTATCAAAATCTATTCAAACTCTCTTTTTGAGTTTGATGACAAGTACTTATCTAGTGACGTAAATCCTGTTTTTGATGAAGTGTTAGAGAACGACGAGGTCAAGGACTCTATTGGTTCTAAACTTGATTATATGACCTCAATTCTTGATCCTGAGATTCATAAGGACATACTTTCTCTGACATATGTGACATTTCCCTTTGAGGATCTCCATGATATTGACTTCACATATGTCATTCGAGTTTTTCTGCCCTTCTTCACCTATACGGTGACTTGTCCTTTACTTTTATCCTTCGGAAGTGAAGACACCATTTTTGACCCCGGCATATCCATTTATCATTCTTTTGAGCCGGATGTATCTCATCGGAGTGGAACTTTCATTAAATTCAATGTTTATCCAAACATCTTGAACGAAAGTCCGATGAAGATTTTCTCTTCCACTTGCTCCCCCATGGACCAATGAATTCGGGGTCGAGTCAAGCTAGTGACTCGGTTAACAAAAGCATTAGCATCACATGGGTTTTCACCCATGTTTCTGATTTCTTCCTATTTTCTAACACTAAGTGTGGGGGAATTTCCTCTACTTGTTTGCTTCTTGTGTGTGTTTGCTCTTATTTTCAGATTTCCCTTTGATCGTGATGATTGATGCGCCTGTTTTCAATCCAGCCGCCCAATAGCCGATCTGGTTACTAAACGTTTATCCAGGGATATCATTTTAAATCCTTTTTGTGAAAAAAGATTTCGTTTTCACACTTGGCTAGTAGTAGTACCTTTTTCCGTTCAAAATTTCGGTTAATAGCCGGTACTTTGAATATTGAGGGCAATATTCAATTCTAAGTGTGGGGGGGGGGGGAATTCTAGTCGAATTTGATCACATGTGTACCTTCTAGTGCCCTAGTACCCCGTTTTGGCCAAAATTTTAAAAATTTTCACTTGGTGGAAGTGCTTTGCACTAACACAACAAATGGTTATCAGTCCACCATGTCTAACCTACATAAGGACTGGCTAATCCAAGAGCAAACGGCTCTAGGTAAAGATATCTCAAATCCGTTTATGGCTGACAATTTGCCAAAAATTGTATGGTATTCAACTCATCATATCTTTGATAGTGAAGAGTTGGCTAGCCCACAAGGTTATGGCTTGTGGTAAAGGCAGTAGAAAACCATAATTGGTAATCAACTCACCAAGATGATAACTGTATTCTATCAAAGAGTTGGCTAGTCCAAAAGCAAACGGCTTTTGGTAAAGACAAATCAAATCCATTAATAGCTGATGGTTTGCTAAAAATCATTTGGTTATCAATGTACCATAGTATCATACTAAAACATTGGCTACTCCAGAAGTAATGGCTATCTGGTAAAGAGACATCAAATCCATTAAATTTTCAAAACGGGGTACACTTGATTGGATTGCTAGGGACTAGCAATTGCTTAGTGTGGGGGATTTGATATGTGTCTCATTACACATATCTTTTGCTCCATTTAACGAGCCAAAACGACCAAAAACACCATAAAATGACTATATAATGCTACAAATATCCTTGGAGTGCGTTTTTGTGTATTTCAGGTACAAAGGATTGAAAACAGAGCGAAAACGAGCATTTTTAGATCGACTCGATAACAGCTGTGCATTTTGGATTTTTATGACAGAGTTAAAATCAACCCCGGGATATAGTTTTGAAACTAGATTGGAAAGACAAAACCGAAACCAAATTTTATGGGCCGACCCGACCCAATTTAATGGGCCAAGTCAGCCCATTCATTTAAATCTAAACCAAATCCAATCCAACACTATACTAATCCTAAACCTAACCCAACACTATCCCCAGCCCACTTATAACAAAACCTAACACCCCGTGTTTAACTTTCCCAGTCAAACGTAACCTCCTTCATCCCCAGCTTTTACCCGCCAAACAAACCCACCCCTCTCCTTTTTCCTGCTACACTCCATCCCACCTCCTCAAAAGCTCCCCCTCTTCACATGATGCAAGCCACGCTGGCAATCCCATGTGTGATCAAGCCAATCAATGGCTGAGATTAGAAGACTTTGGCTACAAGTGTCATCCAAGGAATTTCATCAATGGCTGAGATTTATTGGAAAGAAGCACAAAGCATCCTAAGCTCTCTCCACTCACAAAAGAAACACAAAGGCTGAAAAGAAACCCTTAACTCAGTTGTATATATAGCAGCATGTATGCCATTGTATAAGGAGTAGGTAGTTAGTAGGGTTTTAGGTTTTAAGTTTCTAGTCTCTTAGTTTTTTATCTCATGTACTCCTTAAATCAATTCAAGTTTTAATTTAAGTTTTTAAAATTTTCTTTACGATCCAGTTAAAGTATCCAACTATTATATAACTGTTTTTTTAAACTGCTTATCTATTTCTGCTTATTGTATATGCTTAATCTCTGTTTATTCATGCTCATTTAGTATAGATATAGCTTAATTTAAAGTTTCTTTCAAGGTTTTGGTTAAAAAATCTGCATTTTCCTTTGAAAAATCACACAACACCCCCGTAAAGGGGTGATTGGCACTAGTTAGTTTTTGACATTAGAATAGTGTTAGACTAAGTTTTAAATTCCATCAGCTTTATATAAGAATAATTAGTGGTTTTCAAGTCAAATTTCTCATTTCTTAAAAGTTTTAAATAGTTTGAGCCTATTTCCAAAAAAAATTCTTTTATAACTGTTTTCATATACTCACTAGGGTAGATTTAGTTTTTAGCCTTCTTACTTGTTGTTTTTGCATCACTTCAGTTCCAAATAGATTAGTACTAGTTTGCACCACCTGGTCTTTGACTTTTGTGGGTCAAAAGTCCCAAATTTGACCCATTTTCACCCTGATTTGCTGTCAAAAATCAGCCCAACAGCTTGTTAGTTTTTGATTTTTCATTTCTTCGTTATAAGTCCGTTTTACCTGAAAATCGGTATGTGGCTTATTTGGTAGCTTATCTAGTTGAGTATATTTTTGGATTATTTGTTTGAATTTTTTATACCAGCTTTTTACAGCCCCTAAAGTAGCCCACTGTTTCATTTTTTCTGCAGCATAGTATAAGGGTAGAGTAGGATTTGCTAGTTTAATGCATTTAGGAGCTTTATAACTGCTTATGTTACTGTCCCTTTAGCCTATTTAAGTTCTCCCTTAGTTGCCTTGAGCTTTTTCTCCCCTTAGTTAGCTTTTAGTAGATTATTATTTAGCTTTTTAGTTTTGAAATTCCCTTTTATTAGCTTCATAAGTATACTGCTACTAAATGTCTCTTTAATCTGATCATGGGTTGTGTTGTATAAAATGTTGTAGTTGTAAAAAAGTATTGTTTTCATTAGTATATTTAGTTTTTAAACATAAATAAATTAATAATTGCAAAAAGTGTTTAAAGATCGACCCGCTGACTTCAGGATACAAAGGCAGACGGCGAAACAGTAAGCATACCCCCCTACCATCTGAGATCCTAGTTGGACTTTCTTGTTGTTACATTTATTTTAGGGAATTTAAAGTAAGTACAATACCAGTTTAGCTTTAATATACTTTAGCTTTTCTTTTGTTCATAACTGCTTATCTGTTTTTCCCTCTTAGTATTTTCTAGTTTGTATTTAGTTGTAATATTTATGTAAAAATCTGTTAGATTTATTTGAATTGTTTTAGTAACATTAGGATTTAATAGTGATTAAAATAGTTTCTTAAATCATAATAATAAGAATTTATAATTAAATTTTTAATTTTCTTTTTTCCAAAAATTTTCTTTTGTTCATTTGTGACGCGTTATTAGATTGGTTTGTGAACCGTAGGGACTTTTGTAACTTTAAATTTCACGTTTTAAATTGGCGCTGGAGTTTATTTTTAACTAAACGTCACGTTTTTGTTTTAGATTGCGTTTTAGGATTTTCCGTTCTCCCTATTATGTTTCCCGTAGTCTTTTAGGTAGATTTAAGTATTCCCTAGCATTCCTTGTTTATAATTCCCATTTAGGTTGCGTTTATTCAATTTTCGTTCGTTAATTATAAATGCCCGTAACTTTAACGTACCACAACACCAAATAAATCTCTCAATCTATCATACAAGCATTTTAATCTCAATTCTTTCACGATACTTTCCATTCACTCCTCGTTGGGACACGACCCGGGTAATCACTTGCCCGGTATCTTATATATATATCGTATTCACGGGATTTGCAATTCGATCTTTTCACAAAGGTTTGAATAGTGAATTTCTCCCACGTCTACCTTATATTTATTTGATACGCGCATTCTGCACGAATCACTAACCAATAACAGTTTTCATCACCACGATATTTATTTCGACAATCATTCAATATTTTAAAATCAGCCAAAGCCAAATCTTGATGTTTTTCTCCCCACGAGAAATAACCATGAAAATGTGTACCGACAAATTTTTCACAGAAGGTCCAACTATAAACATCATGAGACGAAATTGTATGATCTCCAAGATCATGGTCCGTAGACTTTATGTGAACCAAAATCTCATCAGGAACATCATTTGTAATAGAAACATTCCACTTTGGTAACGTACAAGCAACGCTAGGTGTTACCAAGTAACTAGATGTGAGGAAGAGAGTAAAAAAGATGCAATTTCTAATGTAATTCATGACTTGTTTGATGATATTCACATTAGTTCGAAGTTGGGACCTTATATAATACTAGTAGTCAATAGTTAATAAATTAAATGCATAGCACGTAAATTGCTTTAATCATATTACATCATATTACATGTGGTTTTGAAAACCATGTAAGTTGACATACATTAATAAAGATATTTGTTGCCCCAACGGTTTGCCCCAACTTTATTTTGCATGTGCATTTGCTCTTTTGTGACTTTTGCGACTTATGCAACTTTATCAATAGTTGACAAGTGTCTAACTTGAAAGTACATATGTGTAAGTGGAAAGTACATGTGTGTAAGTGTCCTCTTATGTGATTAACGGTGTACTTTTTACGCGACTTGTACTTATTTTTATGCGACTTTGTACTATTACGCAAGTCCACTTACACACAAATACTTGATTTTATGGCAAAAAGTACGAGTTGCACAAGTCGCAAAGAGCGCATAAGTCACATAATAACCAATGCAAAAACCCGAAGTCGCATGGGGCAAAGGTTGGATCAAATTACACTTTTAGGGCAACTAATGAATTACCCCACAAAGATATATGTATCTTTTCTAGAACGATGTATTTGTTCCGTTGATTATAAAAGTAACATTTGATGGTATTTGTTCCGTTGCTTAGAATCATTAGTCAGTTGAATCTATGATATTGTTATATAATGTAGTTTATTGTAATTTTATTTCGAGCTTGTATGTAGGGGTGGCAATTCTCGACACGACACGATAAACGACACGAACACGACACGAAGTTAAACAGGTTTGGGTTGAGGATAAACAGGTTTTGGTCAAAAATAGGTCAACCCGTCTAACCCGTTTAATAAACGGGTCGTGTTTGGGTTGAGCAAGTGTTAAACAGGTCAACACGTGAACCCGTTTAAGTATATAAGCCTCTAAAAATAAAATATATAACTTGGTTTTAATGTTTGATATGGATTAAATGTATTTTGTTATGTTCTTAATATGAGTGAATTATGATTATAACTCAGATTTTATTGAAATTGACGATTATAACTTATAACTCAGATATCATTGAAATTGTCGTATAGTTATTTGTATGTTGTTTTTATCATATATTAGATCCTTATATCATTTTCGCATTTAAACTAGTTAAATCAACAAACCACCAATCTTATTCACTGCTTGATCTATTTACTTAAACATGTTAAACGGGTCACAAACGGGTTACACGTGTTATGCAGGTTTGGGTTAGGGTTGAGCTTCTTGACACGATTAATAAATGGGTCGTGTTTGGGTTGAGGTTATTTCAACCCGCCAACCCGCGAACCCGAATATGTCAACACGAACACGACTCGATTGCCACCCCTACTTGTATGTATATCAAATGAATCAATATTACATTTTATAACTTGAATTTGGAAAAATATATATAAGAGTGTATCTGAGTTAACAAAATATAAATAATTTCGTGAGTAATAATAATAATAATAATAATAATATAAGAGGGTATCTGAGTTAACAAAATATAAATAATTTCGTGTGTTGATATCGGGTATGGTTTCCTCCCTTTCTCTTTTTCTTCTTTTGGAGAACTTGAGAAAGATGCAGTAACCCTTCTGAAGCGTATTCGACGATTCTCTATGACTCAAGATATTGGGGCACGTGCTGCGGCTCATATTTTTAATAGGATCGGTTTTGCTATTGCTAGAGGTGTGGGGGCCCAGTTGGTTTCTCGGCTTCCCACCAATTTCTTGTAAATCCTATGAGTTTTTAATAAAGTGATGTTTATAAAAAAAAAAATAATAATAATAATAATAATAATAATAATAATAATAATAATAATAATAATAATAATAATAATAATAATAATAATAATAATAATAATAATAATAATAATAATCTTTTATTTATATAATAAAACAAAACCCCTACTTGGTACTTTCGTATTTCGGAAAAAATAATATTTCCTTATTAGGTAATATTTTAATTATTATTTTTTAATTTAAAATTTTAAAATTTGTTTTGTTGATATACTACACAAGTATAAGATAAATACAAAAAAATATAGATAAGAAGCAATACTACACAAGTAGAGATAAATTCAAAAAAATATAGATAAGATGCAACTAACAACATGATTAAATTTTTTAAATGATTATCTTTAATAATAAATAAATATAATTAAAAATCATAAATCAAACAAAACAAAGATTAAATTATTTTTTCTAAGAAATAAAAATATATTATTCAAAAAAAAATTTAAAAAAAACACGCGCGTGCGCGGGCATTATAACTAATAATAATAATAATAAAAAAGCTATTCGACACTTTCTCCATTCGATATTTTTTGTTGAAATTTACGCTTTAAAATATCGCATGTGATTTGTTATTCTAAGATTATATGTGATTTATGAAATAATATGTGATTTGTGAAATCACATGTGACTTTTTAGACACAAATTTTAACATTAAAACAAAACTCGAAAAAATGTTCACTGAAAGAATATCGAAGTACTACTGAGAGATAAAAAAGTTATCGTCGCGGTTTATTTTTTATTGTTAAACGATTTACCGTGTGAAAGATATTTAATTAAAAAAAAAAAAAAAAAAAAAAAAAAAAAAAAANTTTTTTTTTTTTTTTTAATAAAAAAAAAAAAAAACACCTATTGTAAGAGGCTTTAGCAATGCTTTTCACCAACATATAAATCACAATTGACTTAAGATCAAATGAGAAGAAACCTTAAAATGAGAAGGATGAGAAATACCTATAAATACACATTAGAGATGCATCGACTTGAATTAGATGCATCCTTAACTTTTTAAATGCACCATAATATATTTTCTAGCTAAAAATTAGATGCATATACATATATTAGACGGATTTCATCAGGTTAGATGAATCCTATGTATTTTTCGTCCTCTGCGGTCCAAATTTGTTGTTAGTAATACTATACATCGTTTTCACTTCAAAATCACTTTCGAAACTAAGTGAGATGCATCTAAATCAATAGAGGTGCATCTAATTCAAGTCGATGCATCTCAAATATGTGGTTATAGTTATTTCTCATTCTTCTCATTTTAAGCTTTCTTCTTCACTGGATCCTTACCCAATCACAATTAAGTAACTATATTGATCCTAGAATCCAATGTTGAACATATAAACTCAACACGAACCAAATATTTGATAACTTGCACGTTTTTGCCATAGAGTTGTTATCTCGAATAATGGTTACTCTCGGTTAAACAATTTCAAGCTATGTGTAGTAATAGTTTTGACATTGAACCAGCATGTTTTCCGATGACATGTGGAGTAGAATCTCCATTAGCTCGATCAATATGTCTAACAGAACGTCTCACGTCAAAGTAGTGCACACTCTACAAAATTGAAGTTGAATACATGCATGCAAAAGAGTTGGTTATGGATCCTGGAATTGCATGCCTCTACTTTACCAATATTGTTTTTGTCAACCCGGCTAGTGTTTCATACAAACAAGAGAACATTCGATCTGTATTTAAACATAATGTTTCTCAAATGAATAAGAAAAAGATTCTTTCTAAAAACTATTTTTAGTCATATGATGAACTTTGCAAATTGAACCACAAAACATTTGACAAAAATTCAGGCTAAAAAACTTCTTGCAGTTACAAGTGTCTTCATCTCTTTTTATGTAGAAGTTTATAACGTTCCACAAGCATCCAAATAATATGTTATAGAACCTATCTAATCAGGGTTAAAACCAGAGTTCGAGCTAAACATGGCCAACATGTATTTATGGAAGGTGGCTAAGGGATTTGAGAGTGTTTTCAGTGAGGTTTCAAGACCGTCTTTTGTGAAAATCCATCGAGCATTTGTCACTGCTTCAAAACCACTGCAAAAAGTAAGTATTCTATAGATCTTGACATTTACTTATAAGAAACAAATGTTGTTCTATTTTCTAATAATTTGATGATTTCTAGGATAGTTCTGATGAAAAGGTTGAAAAGACATGTGATCAGGTAAGTGCAGCAGCCGATGCAGTTAAAAAAGGCGCAACGCAGGTAAATTTGTGATATTTTCTGAGTTTCAATGTAAAACATACATTCTTATCTAGCAATATGATCAACATACTTTACATTTTGTGTCAATATGAAAAAAAGTAGATTTTTTTTCTTCACATATTTATTTTGATAAATGCTCATTGATCTTAGGTTACAAACATAACCAAAGACGTGAGAGGCAAAGTATCTGAAGCCGCAGACACCATTACTCAAAAAACAAAAGATGATGTAGTCGACGTGGCTGGGAAAAAACTCAAACAAAAAGTTGTCGACGACAAGTGAAAAAAAAAATTACTCTATGAATATTGATTTACTTATTTCTTAAATTGAATATGTTCTTGATTTGATTAGTTTTCTGGCATATGATGATATGTAATTGTTTTCTTATAACAATGTCAATTGCTAAGTAGATTGGATAAATTGTGTGTAATATTCAGATTCATCCGATCTTAGTTTTATTATGATATCAATTTCTTTAATTATCATAATCACATAATCAATTATTCAAATAAAATGAATGATCTAGAATAATCATTGAGTAACTAAGGGCTTGTTTACTAAATTAAGTGGTTTGAAGAGAGAGTCTTGATTAGCCTCGTAAAAGGGAGAATAAGCTTTAATTTGGTGAACAGTAAACAACCCCTAAATATGGACTATAGTAGATCAAACTAGAGCTGAACTCCGAAAATATTGATGATGTGAAGGGTCTTTGTAAAATATCCTTAAACCGATAGCGATATGGCACATGAAGAACCGAACCTCATCAGCAGAACAAAGTGGATATCGATATCAATTGTGCTTTGTACGTTGGTGCTGAAACGGGTCAGCAACAAGGTACAGGGCACTAACATTATCTCAATACATGATGATCGCCAAAAAATAGAGGTGCATGGTGATGACGTATAGTCTACACCGGGTCATGAACCCGTTTGGTAAACAATACCAATACGTAAGTCCACTACGCGTGGGCCAGTTTAATAATAATTGGACTACCAATTATACGGCTTTGGCCCACAAGGCCCAAGCCCAATGCTTATTTAGGAATGTGATAATGATATCTCCTAATTATAGGATGTGTATCAAATATCCGTGATACGCGGGATACACCAAGGTTTGCGGAACACGAAACCAACAAGGATTTCGTGTCTATATATAGAGGGCGTCATAGCTCTCACAAAGGTACGACTTACAAACCCTAATTCTTCACAATCCTAAAACACGATTACTTACTCTCACGCCGGAGGATAATCGGGGGAAACAATCC
>LBNU01008714.1:36078-56000 GCA_014162995.1 Artemisia annua | reverse complement strand
AATATTCACAAAATAGTAAAGCATATATAATTTTAAATAAACACACTATGAAAGTAGAAGAATCCTTAAATGTAACATTTGATGAAACTCCTCCACCACCTAAGACATTACCCTTAGAAGATGATGATGTGATTGAGGAAGAAGCTATTGAGGTTAGTAGAAGTAAGCCCTTAGGAAACAATAATGAAGTAGAAACATTATAAGAAAATGAGATTGTAAATATTAAGGAAGCAAAATCACATCCTTTAGGTAACATCATAGGTGACTTGAATCAAAGAACCCTTAGATCACAAGCTCAAGACAAAAGTAACTTCTTTTGTTTTGTGTAAACAATAGAACCTAGGAATGTAAATGAAGCCTTAAAGGATGAAAGTTGGATTATGGCTATGCAAGAAGAGTTAAATCAATTTAAAACAAATGATGTTTGGGAACTAGTCCCAAATCCTAGGAATGTGACCATAATAGGAACCAAATGGGTATTTAGGAATAAATTAGATGAGAATGGAATAGTAACTAGGAATAAAGCTAGGTTAGTCGCCCAAGGTTATAATCAACAAGAAGGAATTGATTATGACGAAACCTATGCTCCGGTAGCTAGACTAGAATCTATTAGAATACCCCTAGCTTACGCTTGCGCCCTAGACTTTAAGTTATACCAAACGGATGTGAAGAGTGCATTCCTCAACGGTTTTATCAATGAGGAGGTTTATGTGGCACAACCTCCAGGATTCATTGACTTCGAAAACCTGATTATGTTTATAAACTCAAGAAGGCTTTATATGGACTCAAACAAGCCTCCAAGGCTTGGTATGATCGATTAAAAGCATTTCTTATTAAACATAATTATTCCATGGGAATGGTAGACAATACTCTCTTCACTAAAAGAAGTGACCCAAATATCATCATTGTTCAAATATATGTCGACGACATTATATTTGGATCAACTTGTCAAGAAATGTGTGATGAATTTGCCAAAATCATGCATGATGAGTTTGAGATGAGTATGATGGGAGAGCTAAACTTCTTCTTAGGATTACAAATAAAACAATTAGAAGATGGAATATTTTTTAATCAATCTAAGTATATTAAGGAAATGCTTAAGAAATTTGGACTAGAAGACTCTAAGCCCCTTAAGACACCCATGTCTACGGAAATCAAACTCACAAGAGATGAAGAAGGTGAGTCCGTAGACAACATTAAGTATAGAGGAATGATATATACTTAACGGCAAGTAGACCCGATATCATGTTTAGTGTTTGCCTTTGTGCCCACTTTCAAGAGGATCCCTGTTGGGATATAAAGTCTAAAGTCAAAGTACTGCTGAAGTTTAAAGTCAAATTACTGCTGTAGTTTAAAGTCAAAGTACTGCTGAAGATATAAAGTCAAAGTACTGCTCGAATGGAAACAAGTCAAAGTGCTGCTAATGTAAAAGGACTGACATGCAAATTATACAAAACGTTTAAGGATTATTGTGTAAATCTAGAATGTTCTAAGTTAGAGTTAGTTTACTTGTCGTTCAAGTATTATAAACCGACTAGGGTTTTCCTTATGCCTATAAAGGATCCCTAGGTTGGCATTAGTAAGATACGATTTTAGAGATATATGCAAGTTCGAGATTAGAGTTATTAGGGTTGTTAGTGAATCTGTGTATCAAAGCAGGCTCAAAGTTTTAATATAATCAAAGTTATTTAATAATTCTTCTTAGCTTTATTGAAGTAGATTTCGCATACTTAACAGAGTTATTCAATGTTTCATTGTTAGTAGTTTAGGATTTATCCAAGATTACTAAACCCTTACAAGCTACATAGTTAGTTTGGTCAGAGTACATCGATCCAACAAGTGGTATCAGAGCTTGTGTGGAAACTCTGATTAAGAAGAAATCCTTGAAAACCGATTTAACAAACCCTAAAGATGACGACTGAAGCTGCACCAATCCCATCCATCACCTCACTCAGAATTCCTATCATCAAGAAGGGAGAATATGATCTCTGGAGCATGAAGATGAGGCAGTACATTGCTATTACAGACCATGCTCTATGGGATGTAATTGTTAATGGTAATATGGTCATTGAAGAACCTGAAACAGTTCCAGGACAACCTAAACCACCTCAACCACAAGTGCCAGCAGCTACAAAAAGAAATCAAGATAAGGCTCTCAACATACTGCTGTCTGCTATTCCTGATGGTCACCTACTCAAGTTTCATGATGCTAAGGATGCAAAACAATTATGGGCTGCTATCAAGACAAGGTTTGGAGGTAATGATGCTTCCAAGAAGATGCATAGAAACTTATTGAAGCAACAATTTGAAACATTCACTGTTGGTGAAAGAGAAGGTCTTGATGCTGCCTATGATAGATTTCAAAATCTTCTTAGTATGCTAGAGTTATATGGAGCAGAGGTAACTGTTGAAGATGCAAACTTGAAGTTCTTAAGGAGTTTGCCATCTGTATGGCATGTGGTTGCTACTATGATCAGAGGACAACCTGGTTTGGATTGTATGGACTTTGATGATCTCTATAACAACTTAAAGGTGTATGAGCATGAGATGAATGGTCAAATAAGTTCAAAATCACACAACATTGCCTTTGTGTCTTCTGAAAGCAGAAGCAGTACTTCCACTAAAAGTACTGCTTATCCTGTTCAAAGTACTGTTGGTGAAAAACAGCATGTTTGCACAACCATGACCACTACCACTTCCTCACCATCAAACATCATGAATTCTGATGATGTTGTATGTTCCTTCTTTGCTCAACAAGCCACTTTGCCTGTTACTTATGAAGAAGATTTGTCGCAAATTGAAGAAGATGATCTAGAAGAGATTGACATAAGATGGCAAGTTGCCATGATAGCTGCAAGGATCAAGAAGTTCATGAATAAAACAGGAAGAGGTATTGACTTCAAAGCCAAACAGGGTATAGCATTTGATAAGTCTAAGATTGAATGCTTTAATTGTCAAAGGCCTGGACACTTTGTAAGGGAATGCAAGTTTGCTAAATATCAAGCAAATAGGATGATTGAGAAACCCAAGGTTGAAATCAAAGAGGTTCCTATTACTGAGACTAAACCAAAAGCATTGGTAGCTCAAGAAAATCTATCAGAGGTTGACTGGAGTGCTGAATTCGATGATGAACCAGTAACCTACTATAATGTTGCATTGGAAGACTGGAGCACAGCCTTTGATGAACAACCATGATTTGCTGCTTTGGAAACAAGAGATGGTCTTGGAAACCTTGATGGTCTTGGAAGCTTTGGTTAGATCATGGAAAGTGAAGATGAACCTGTTCTGCTTGCTATGGTAGCTACTTCACCAAGTTCACCCACTACTCCTGAGGTATGTTCTAAGTGTAATACTCTTTATCAAAAGGTGCTTAAATATTATGTGACTGAAAGAGATAATTTTAGAAGGGCTAGGGGTGAGATAGCTGGCTATCAATTGACTTTAGAGTCAATGGAAGCCAAAGTAATCACTCATGAAAATAATGAACTGGCTTGGGCAGAAAAATATCAGCAACAAGACTATCAATTAAAATTGAGTGAATGGAAGTTAGGATGTAAGGTGTCTGAACTAGAAAAGATGACTAAAGAAAGAGATGAGTTGTTAGAAATGTTTGCTAGTTGGAAAGAATCTGGTCTGTCATATGTTAGTTTTGTTGAAAAACAAAGAAGATCACATATTAAAACTGGACTAGGTTTTGGTATGGAATACAGTAGTTCAGAAGAGAATCCAACTAGTGATGAGGAACAAAGTAATTTAGAGGAGATCTCAACCAGTGAATTTGAAACTTGCTCAGAAGAAAACACATCTAGTAATGAGGAACCCATTAGTCAAACGCCTCCTGTGTTTAAGAAAAATAAGGAGTATCATGCAGTTCCTCATGCCACTGGTAGTTTTCAACAACCTAGGACTCATGTTTCTTGTTTTGGGGTAGACAACTTAGAATTTAGGAAAAATCTTAAGGGTCAATCTAATTCAAGTCCTGAACCCTTAAAAGAAACAGTTGAGAATTCTAAGAATGATAACTACAGAAGGAATGATAAGGATTCAGGGTGTTGAAACAATGATAAAAGGTTTCATAAAGTCTTTTCAAAACAAGCAGTACGTTCAAACTTTTCTCAAACTACTGCTAGTCATTCAGCAGTACCTTCAAGAAACTCTTTTCAAAACACTGCTAACCTTAGAAAACCTTTTTCACCAAGAAGTCAAGATAGCTATGGTTATAGAACTCAAATAAGAGGATTTGGGATGATGAATCAAAAATTATGTTATGTTTGTTATAGTCCTGATCACTTGATCAAGAACTGTGACTTTCACTCAGAATATCTAAGTCAATTCCCAAAAACCTCATCAGCTAACCATAAGCCAAGGGAGACAAAAACAGTTTGGAATCACTCAAATAGGGTTAACCATAGTAACTTCTCAAAAGACTATAGGTACCCTCACCAGAAAAGATCTTTAACCACCAGTACCTTGAGGCAACACTTTTCAAGGTATTGGTAAGTCAAAAGCAGCATCTTCTCAAAGTACTGCTAGGTTTTCACCCACTCATGGTAATTCTAATGTAAGACCAAGGAGATCAAATGATTATCAATCCAGAAGGCCTTACACTTCAAAAAGAGTACCTGGAACAAAGATTTCAACACACAGTGTTAAAACTAAATGGGTTAAGAAAGAAAGTACTGATGGGGTAAAAACAGCACTTTCATCAAGCAAGGGTGAAAAAGAAAATTTTGTTGAAAAAGAGATTTTTGTTGAAAAACCAACACAAGTTTTGGAACAAAAGACAGTAATTGATCATGTTTTCAAAGATAGTGGAGATTACATACTCAAAGAATTTGAGTAGGTCACTCCACAAGGGGAACACAAGTCAGTCATGGCTTAGGTTCCTAAAAGAAACTAACTTTCTCATTCTTGTGCAGGGCAACCCAGAAGAGGAGCTTAAAGATCATTTAATTGTTGATAGTGGTTGCTCTGGAAGCATGACAGGAGACAAGGAGCTACTGTCAGATTTTTAGGCATATTATGGAGGAAGAGTTGCTTATGGAGATGATCCTGAAGGAGGAAGAATTACTGGAAAAGGAACTATCAAGACATGATGTATTTATTTTGAGAATGTTCGTTATGTGAAGGAGCTTAAGTTCAATCTTTTGTCTGTATCTCAGATTTGTGACAAGAAGCACCCTGTGTTATTCACTGACACAGAATGTCTTATTCTCTCTCCTGAGTTTAAGTTTGTAGATGATCATTTGGTAACACTGAGAGCACCAAGAACCAATGATGTGTATAGTATTGATTTGAAGAATCTCAACACTACTGAAAGAGCAACATGTTTAGTAGCAAAGGCAACACTAGAAGAAGCACATCTATGGCATAGAAGATAAGGTCATGTAAATTTCAAGAATATCAACAAGCTGGTTAAAGGCAATTTAGTTAGAGGTTTACCTTCTAAAACTTTCAAGACTGATCATTCATGTTTAGCTTGCAAGAAGGGTAAACAACATAAAGCTTCATGCAAAAAGCTTGAAGAAAGAACTATCAGAGAGCCTTTGGAGTTGTTGCACATGGATCTATTTGGACCTGTTTCTGTTTCAAGCTTAAACAAGAAGAAGTACTGCTTAGTTGTAACAGATGATTGCAGTAGATTTAGCTGGGTCTTTTTCTTAGGATTTAAAGATGATACTTTTGATGCCATTCATGATCTTATAATAGCCCTTGAAAATCAATTGAGACTCAAATTTAGAGGTATTAGATGTGATAATGGGACTGAATTCAAAAACAAGCTAATGGATGAATTTTGTGCCAAGAAAGGGATTAAGAGGGAGTTTAGTATTGCTAGAACTCCACAGCAGAATGGTGTTGCAGAAAGGAAGAATAGAACACTTATAGAAGCAGCAAGAACAATGCTTGCAGATTCTTTATTACCTATTCAATTTTGGGCTGAAGCTGTAAGTGCTGCTTGCTATGTGTTGAATAGAGTATCAGTGACTAAACCTCAGATGAAGACACCTTATGAGTTGCTTATGGGTAAGAACCAAACATTTGTTTTCTAAAACCTTTAGGATGCTCTCTGACTATTCTCAATACTATTGATTCTCTGGGAAAATTTGATGGTAAGTCAGAAGAAGGATACTTATTGGGTTATTGTACCAACAACAAAGGATTTAGAGTGTACAACAGGGTTACCAAAAAGGTTCAAGAATGTCTTCATGTTGATTTCCTGGAAAATCAACAAAATCAAAAAGGTAAAGGTCCTGATTGGTATTTTGATCTTGATAGTTTGACTCCTTCTATGAATTATGTGCCTGTCAGAGAAGAAAATCAAGTTGTTCACAAGGAAGAGGATTCACAATATATTGTTCATGGAGTCAATGTTAGATCAGAAGATGTTACTGATGAAGAACCAACAACCATTGAGAAGAAGCAAAGTACTATTGAACCAACTTCCATACTCTCTGATGAAGATCAAGCAATTCAAGATGAACTTAATAGGATGCTTTTTCAAGAAACACTAGCTAAATCCTATGAAGATGATTAAAGGAGAGCTTATGAAGCTGCAAAGAAAAGGGGTAAGTTCAAAGAAAATACTCACAGTATTTTGGATGACAGTACTTTGGATCAAAGTACTGCTAAACCAGTTGTGAGTTCTACTAAGGATTTAAATGATCCTAACATGCCTGAATTAGTAGACATTGATGATGAGTTAGAAGATGAAGGTATTTTCTCAGATTCCAATGAAGATCCTGACTTCACAAATTTGGATAATGATCTTGAAGTTCCATCAACTCCTACATCAAGAGTTCATAAAAATCATCCAGTTGATCAAATCATTGGACCTTCAACTTCAGGAGTGCTCACACGAACAAAAGATAAAGGTTTTTCACAGCAACATAATGCTTTACTTAGCTTTGTTTATAAACAAAACAGGATGAATCATAAGGATCAACAAACATGTCTGTTTGCCTGCTTTATATCTCAAGAAGAACCCAAGAATATAGCTCAAGCTTTAACTAAAGAGAGTTGGGTTGAAGCTATGCAAGAAGAACTTCTACAATTCAAGCTTCAAGAAGTTTGGGTACTATGTGATTTACCAGATGGAAAGAAGGTAATTGGTACAAGATGGGTTTTCAGAGTTAAAAGAGATGAAAGAGGTAATGTTATCAAGAACAAAGCAAGATTGGTTGCACAAGGATACAGACAAGAAGAAGGAGTAGACTATGATGAAGTGTTTGCTCCTGTAGCAAGAATTGAAGCTATAAGGTTATTTCTTGCTTTTGCATCATATATGGGATTTCCAGTTTATCAAATGGATGTCAAAAGTGCCTTTCTTTATGGCAAAATTACAGAGGAAGTCTATGTTAAACAACCTCCTGGTTTTGAGGATCCTGAACATCCAAACAAAGTCTACAAAGTTGTTAAGGCACTTTATGGCCTTCATCAAGCTCCCAGAGCTTGGTATGAAAGACTCTCTACTTTTCTATTGCAACATGGTTATAGAAGAGGAGCAATTGATAAGACTTTGTTTATCAAAAGAGACAAGAAAGATATCATGCTTGTTCAAGTTTATGTGGATGATATTATCTTTGGAGCCACAAAACAGTCTATGGTGAAAGAATTTGAGAAGCTCATGCAACAAGAATTTCAAATGAGTTCCATGGGTGAATTAACTTTCTTTTTAGGAAAAAAAAAAGAAAGTTAATTCACCCATGTCCTTTGTACTTCAATGTTTTTTGGTGTAATATATTTTACCAGGGTAAATTAAACCTTTTACCCAAACTTTCTTTTTAGGGCTTCAAGTTAAACAATCAAGTACTGGTATTTTCATTAGTTAAGATAAGTATGTCACTGACATTCTTAAAAAGTTTAACCTCAATGCAATGAAGCCAGTCACTACACCCATTAAATCCACAAATTCATTGGGAAAAGATGAAGATGGAGAACCGGTGGATGTTAAGCTTTACAGATCAATGATTGGTTGTCTTATGTACTTAACTGCATCTAGACCTGACATTATGTTTGATGTATGCTTATGTGCAAGATATCAGGTCTCACCCAAAGTTTCTCACATGAATGCAGTCAAAAGGATTTTTAGTTATCTCAAGCATCAACCTAAGTTAGGATTTTGGTATCCTAAGGAGTCACCTTTTCACTTGGAAGCTTTTTCAGATAGTGATTATGCAGGTGATAATTTTGATAGAAGATCAACCACTGGAGGGTGCCAATATCTTGGAAGAAGATTAGTTTCATGGCAATGTAAGAAACAAACAATTGCAGCAACATCATCTACTGAAGCAGAATATGTTGCAGCTGCAAGTTGTTGTGGACAAGTATTGTGGATGCAAAATCAACTCTTGGACTATGGATTCAATTTCAAGAATACTCCTATCAACATTGACAATGAGAGTACAATTTGTATTGTGAAGAATCCAGTTTACCATTCAAAGACCAAGCATATTCAGATTAGGCATCACTTTATTCGAGATTGTTATGAGCACAGGCTCATTAATGTTGTCAAGGTACACACAGATGACGATGTAGCTGATTTACTCACAAAGGGTTTTGAAGTTTCAGGATTCAAACACTTGGTGGTGAGTATTGGTATGATTAATTATTAAGCTACATTTGAGGGGAGGACTTAGTATTGGTAAGTATAAGTCCTATGCATTGTTTGAGGGGAGGCAATACAATGCTCTTTGAGGTTTTTACTCTGGTGTGTCTATTTGAAACAAGGATGGAAAGTACTACTTGGAGTTTGTTGAAAGTACTGCTTACAAGAGTGCTGCTTACGTGGAATGTACTGTTCCAACGGTCAAAAATATGGAGTAAAAGTCAATTTGCTCAATTGGGAAGGTATAACTGCTATAAATAACGGTATCAACATTTATTGGGCTTTGATTTTAAATCTTACCCATAAATAACTAACCCTACCGGTTTTTACTCTCATATTTATTCTTTACCATCCATTCATTCTTTCACAACAACTCTTCTCATCAAAACCTACTTCGCAAAATCCATTAATTCTCTTACATACATCATCAATGGCTACTCGTCCAACTTGCAATAAACACAACATGATTGCCAATTTGGATAAAACACCGAAGAATGAACATTTTCATGCTATAATTGATTTCCTAACTGGGTCTTCAATTAACTATGCTCTCTTGGTCAATCCGGACATAATTGGTCCTTGGATTAAAGAATTTTGGAATACGGCTACTTCTGGTTGGGAAGATGATGATATATCGTTTATTCACGCTACTGTTGCTGGAAGACAAATAAGAATCATTGAGGCTTCTATAAGGGAAGATTTATTGTTTAATGATGAAGATGGAACTGTTCGTTTTGATAGACAAGTGCTGTGGGATAGAATGAGGGATATTGGATATGAAGGTGATCTTAATAAGCTTACTTTTCAGAAACCCTTGTTCAGTCCACACTGGAAATACTTAATTCATATTCTACTTCATTGTTTGAGTTCTAAAAGTACTGCTTGGGAACAATTCAATCAAACCATTGCTTCTGCATTAGTGGGTCTTGCTACCAATCAACCATTTAACTTTTCATTCATGATTCTTAGTGGTATGCATGATAATATCAAAAATGGTTCAGCATTCTTGATGTACCACAGATTTGTTCAAATATTCTTGAACAAACAGCTTGAGAATATTCCTAAAACCTCCAAGCTTCTTACCAGCTATAGTTCAACCTGCAAAGGTGTTTACATTCATGGCTAAACACAGTGCCATGTTCTCTGGGAGGAATACACCTTTGACAGCTCATATATTAGAGGTTGCACAAGCTGTAAGAGATGTAGAACAAGAGCAAGAGGAGTCATCAGCTTCTGAACGTGCTGAGCATCCAGTTTCAAGCGAAAGAACTGCTTCTCAAACTATTCAATCACCAGCTCAAGAATCTTCACAACATACTGATCAAAAGGAAAGTACTGCTTCTCTACAAGGTACTGCCCAAGAAGACTCAGAGCAAGGTGAGCATCAACTACCATCTCCCAATGATTATACTTCCACAGATGGGTCTCAAACATCTAGAGGAGATGAGGGAGTAATGGCTGATGAAGCTGCTGAAGGAGTGCTAGACAATTATGTCTTAACAAGAGAATTAAGGAGATTGAAGAAGGCTTATGATGATCAAGCTGCACAGATGTTGAAATTGAAGAATAAGTTCAAGAGGTTAAAGGGATTTGTATGGCCATTAGTTAAACATCACAGACTATGGGTTAAATCTCAAAAGAAGAGTGGTCAGAAGCCAGTTTCTAAGCCTAAGAAAAAGAAGCTCAAGAAGCATTCTTCATTCACATTGGGGAGGAATTTGGAGAATGAGAATCTGAATAAAGAAGCTGAGCTTAATGTCAATAAAGATGCTGAAATTCTTGAAGACTCAAAGAAAGAAGCTGATCAAGCTCAAAGAACTGGTGTTCAAGATACTGCTCAAGGTACTTTTAGACAGAATCTTATTACACCAAGAACTTTAGATTTCGAGCAAGAATCTGGTCCATCAACTATTATTCATGAAGAAGCTGGTACTTCTAATCTAATTCAGCAAGAGAAACCTAGTAATAGTGATGAAGAGACTGTTGCTGATATGTTGTTAAGTATCTCAAGACCTAGAGGTATTAGCATTCCTGGAGTTCAACAATCACAAGTCTCACAGCCTTCTTCTTAACCTACTCAAGAGCTGGATCCAAAGGATAAAGGAAAAGGAATCTTGGTAGAAGAAAAGAAAAAGAAAAAGAAGATTACTTTAGCAGACTTAAGAGCTATTCAGGAAGCTAAAGGTGAAGAAGCTGCTAGAATATTACAGGCTGAGTTAGATGCTGAAGTGCAGAGATCAGAAATGTTAGTTGTTTAAAAAAAGATTATTGGACCAAGAAAGTCACAGGGCATTGCTAAAGAAAGAAATGCTATGATGAGTTACCTGAAGGGTCGAGGTTATAAAGGATTAGTGAAGTTGACATATATAGAGATGAAAGATCTCTATGATGCTGTAAGAGAATCTTATCAACAACAAGTTGATAATATTATTGGATTTGATACTGATGAAGCAAAACAGATAATGGATGCTAGAAATAAAAGAAAGAGAACAACAACTGAAGCACAGCCATCAAAGAAGTTAACAGACATAGTGGAATTGAGAACAGATACAGTTGATGAGCTGATGAATTATCTAAGGGTTGTTGATTTTGAGCATCCCAAGTCAAAAGAAGCTACTAAGACAAAATCCAAGATATCTGCATTAGAAGTTGTGGAATCTAAGAAAGATGGAGATTACTTTGTTTTACACAGAGAAGATGAAAGTGATGAGTGTGCAAATACTCATCATTTCTATCACATTTAGACTGCCAAAACATCTGAAAACACACAGAAATACCTTAAAATACATAAAATATCATGAAAATGTGTTTTTATGTGTTTCAGATACAAAAGGATTAAAAACTGATGAAAAACAGTCAAGTTTGCATAATTGGCAGTTTCAGTCCCTGAACTTTCACAAAATGGCAAAACTAGTCCCTGGTATTTCAAAACATGGAAAAATATCATCAAAGGTCCTTTTTGATTCACAAGTTGTCAAAAGAAATCCTTTAAAGTTAAAAATTGCAAAATGACAACTTTGGTCCCTCAAGTTTGAAAAATGACAAAATAGGCCCCTGAAGTTTCACACTTTGGCAAAACTAGTCCTTGAGGGTTCAAAATGAAAGAAAAGTCAATATTAGTCCATGGGAAATCAAACTTATTCATTTTTAGTCCCTGGATAAAAGTTTTCATCAATTGGCAGAAAAGGTCCCTTAAGTTTCAAAAATGGCAAATTTAGTCCCTGGGTATTCAAAACTTGGAATTTAACATAAAATACCCTTGTAATATTCATAAAATACAATTTGGAACATTTTTGATAACTTTTGGATATTTACATGTTTAGTCCCTCAAAAATCCAAATATTACATAAATGGTCCCTAAGGTTTATATAAAGGAAATTTTACAACTTTGGTCCTTGTACTATTCACATATGGCAAATATGGTCCTTGTAAGAAGTTTGAAAAAGTTACACAACAGGTCCCTCAAGTTTGGCAGATTTACATTTTTGGTCCTTGTGAAGTTACAAAACCAAACGGATCCTTTCTATTGTTAAACCCATAAACTCCTAAGCCCATTTACCCTCTTCTTTTTCTTTTCTCTTTTCCCAGGCCCAAAGCCCAAACCCAAAACCCAACGTTTAAATTATAAACGTTTAAAAAAACAAACACCCCCTTCCCTCCTAGCTTGCCACCACCACCACCATAGCCCTTCCACCTCCTGCTTCCCCCACTTGCACCATCTCCACCACCCAAAACCATCATTACCCCATCCCTAACACGCCACAATAAATGCTAGGTTGCAATTGTTGACCAAACNCATTTGTAAGCTTGTTCTTGAATTTTTCCTTTTTCCATAATTAGTTGTTTAATCTGAGGAATTTTTATGTTTTTGTGTTTGTTTGTTGTTAAGTAATCATAATCTAAGTAAAAATCCAGGTCTTGTTTGTTGTAATCTTGAGTTGCTAAAAATCCATAAGTTAACAGTCAAATACCACTTTGGTCCAATCTGTGTATTTTGCTTAAAATCTTGGAGTTTTATGCTTATTTGGTCTCATATAATCATAATATAGTGTTCTGAATCAGTGTAGTGTGTTAGTTTAACCATTTGTTTTGAAATCTTAAAGATCACAGTTTAATAGGATTGTTTGGATTTGCTGTATTATGTATGTTTGAGTCTGTTTTTGTTGTTCCTCTTAGTTGTTGCATGTTCAAAAAGGTTCTAATAACTCATTTCAACCATAAAATACCAGTGCTATTTGAATGAAAGTCAAAATAACATTTGATCTTAATTCATTTGTTCACAGTTAAGTTATTTGATCCAAGTTTTCATTAAATCATTATAGAAGTTGATAATATAGCTTAATTTAGTTTAATCATAACATATTACAACATAATAAGTCAGTATATTTGATTCAAAGTTCATAAAAGTCAAATGAGAAGTTTTTCTTGAAAAGTCAAATATGCAGTTTACCAGTTTTTGAATAAACTAGGTGATTTAATTGTGACTTGGATATTTGGAATTTGAATCTGTGATTGTGTAATATTGTTATCTTGTTGCTAAGCTTGTTCCTAGTATTTTTTATAATTTTTTATTAGCTTATTTAACTGCTTAATTTGGTGCTTAAACTTAGTTGATTTTCAAAAAGATGCCCTGCACCCAGACTAATCATCTAAGTTCATAAGCTCTTATAGAGCTTATTAGTGGGTCCCCTTGTTTGATTCTTGGCTTTTTGGGAAGCCAAGCAAGCAAGCTTGATTTAGCAGTGCTTATCTTTCTTTTAATTGCTGATTTCCTAGGGCTGCATCTAGCTTTCATTTTTCTCAATTCACTGCTTGTTTAAACATACTCAGCTTTTCACCCATTTTCCTAAGCCTCTCAATTGCTTATTAGTGGACCCCAGGGTTTGCTTATTGGCTTATTGGGAAGCTTACCAGGTGAACTTGAAGCCTCAAGTTTCATTTTGGTCCCTAGAGCTTATTTGTGGGCCCCACTAAGCCTGCAAAGTGCCCATTTGACCAGATTTGGTCTGTGGTATATAGGAATTGCTTATTTTGTTAAATAAGCTCATTCCTTGGAGCTTTTTGTTTCCTAAGTGCTTATTTGTGTTTATATAAGTGTTTTACATCTTTGTTTTGTGTTTGGATTCTGTGTACAAGCTCTTAGAAGCTTTTTCATTTCTAAAAATCCATTTCAAGTTATCAAGCTCACTGATTGCTCAAATAAGCTTCCACAGAGCTTATTTGGCTTTTATAAAAAGTTTTCCTTTTTAAAAGTTTGTTATTTTTTAGTGTTTATTAGTTTTGTAAAATAAAAAAAAATAAAAAAAAAATGTGTAGCAAAAAGGGGGTAGGCAGACTCGAACCTGAGACCTACCCCTTATGAGAGTGATAGTGTGTACCTGGATACCAGTTGCCCTAGGGACTTTCCTCATTATAACCTTGCACACTTATTTATTTAACACCTTTTTCCTCTTTTAGCCTAAATAAGCTGTCCAGCTTATTGTAGTGCTTATTTTTGGGCTTTTTTTAAGTTTTAGATTTTTTATAAGTTTCTGCACCTTTTCTTTACAACATATATTTTTGTTAGAATTTTTAGTTTTCATTTAATATTTATAAAAAATCAAAAACAGTTAAGTAGTTTTAGTATAAATAAATAAATAAAATAGTTTTTGTATTAGATTTTTATCTAGGATAACTTTTTATAATTTTTCTAAGTTTTATAAGTTATTTAGAATCTGTAAAAAATAGTTTTGCATATTTCACTTTTCATTTGCTTAGTTTTGTAATTTTACTTAATTAAATAGTTAATTAAATAATAATTGGTAATTAATTAATAATAATTATATAAATAGTATAATAAATATATTTTCAGTTCTAAAATAAGTTTTATACATTTTTAGACTTTTCTAAGTTTTTGTTTATTTTCTAGAACATTTTCTCATTTTCTTTTTAGTTTATTACATTAATAATAATTAATAATTAGTTAATAATTAATAATAAGTAAATAAATAGTCATAGAAATAGTTTTTATTTTCTAAATTTTGTTTTAAGTTATAATAGACTTTTAGAAATTAAATTTGCAATTTTTAGGATAATTCCCTATTTAGTTGTATTTTTAATTTGTTTTAGTTTTTAAGTAATAATAATTATATAAAATATTTAGATAAATAAGTTTTTAAGTTTTTAATCACTTTCTAAGTTATTTTACATTTTTAGAATTTCATTTTTCATTTCCTAAGTTATTTTCTAATTTTTAGATAATTTGTTTTTGTTTTAATAATCATAATTAGTATTTACTTTTTATTTTTGTTATAAATTAGTTAATCATCAATTAACGACCCGGGGAAACACTAAACTCTCCAGGACTTCATTGTGTTGTGCTTTAGGCCATCAGGGTTTCTTTGTTACGGTTAGCCATTCACAAGTGGCTAGCTTGTGTGACAAAACCTGACGGTTGAGGCTCAATCAGAAAGCTTCAGAGCATTTATTTTGTTGTGGGACATATTGTATCTAATTGATAGAGAAGATTTACTCCATCTATACCAGCAAATACAAGCTCATTTTGAACAAATTTCACTTAAAGGAATAGGTGTAGTTTTGCTGGGTGATCTTACAACAATTTGGGAGACTGAAGAGACAAGCACTGATGATATTTGGAAAAATCAAGAAGTTTGGGAGATTCAAAGCTGGAGATTCTTTGAATCATGTGGAGTGCATGTCTTAGAGTTAGAAGACGGTACCATGGTTCACATGCTAGCAGAAAAGAGATATCCTCTTTCAAGAGATCTGATGGTCAGAATGCTAGAACATGGTATGGAAGTTGAGGATGAAAATGAAACAGCTCTCATGGTCATTAAGTTGTTCATCAACTGGACAACTTTAGCAGATGATAATGCATGATTTCTGGTATGATCTTTATTGTATATATTTTTTTTGAATAATAAGTACTTTATTTAAAAGTACTGTTGGACAAACAGTACTTTACCAAAGTACTGCTTGCAGTTAAAAACCAGTAAAGTCCTTAATAAAATAGCAATTTTTGTAAAGTGCAAAATACTTTTTGAAGCACAAATTTACAGCAACGAATTGTTTTGAGAAACACATGGTGTTANTAATAAGTACTTTATTTAAAAGTACTGTTGGACAAACAGTACTTTACCAAAGTACTGCTTGCAGTTAAAAACCAGTAAAGTCCTTAATAAAATAGCAATTTTTGTAAAGTGCAAAATACTTTTTGAAGCACAAATTTACAGCAACGAATTGTTTTGAGAAACACATGGTGTTAGTACTTATACTACACAACAAATGGTATTCAACTCACCATGTTTAACAGACAAGAAAGAGTTTGACTCATCATGGGGGTACGGCTCTGATGTGATAATCAAATCCGTTTTTAGTTGACAATTTACTAAAAATTTTATGGTTTTCAACTCACCATATCTGAAATAGTGAAGAGTTGGCTAGCCCACAAGATAATGGCTTGTGGTAAAGGCTGTGGAAAATCCATTTGTTTGGTAATTAGTTCACCTTGGTAGTGATTGTACTAAAAGAACTAACTAGTCCAAAAGCAAACGGCTCTTAGTAAAGACTAAACAAATCCGTTGATAGCTGATGATTTGCTAAATATCATATGGTTATCAATGTACCATGGTTTACTAACCTAAACATTGGCTACTCCAGAGTTAATGGCTTTGGTAAAGAGACATCAAAATCCATTAATTTTCAATGATTCACCTCTCACAGGAGTTTACACACCTGGATGTGATGAGAATAGACTGAAACTTTATGATATGATGTACATTTTGTCATATGTTACTGAGTAGCTGAAAATATTAAGTTGCTGTGAAGATAAAGATTGAAGATAAAGGTTGCTATTACTGACAAAGATCACTTTGATGATGACAAAACAAACACAGTGAGTACAAGACAAAGATGTTAAAGTTTGGAGTCACATGGATAGTACAAGACAGATGATAAAGTTACAATCTTTCCTTGAAGACAAAAATGCTAAAGTAATATGGCATGGATTAAAGAGGAAGACAAAGAAACTTGAAATCAAGCAAGTAGAATTCAAGTTAGGGGAGGATTGTTGGGATATAAAGTCTAAAGTCAAAGTACTGGTGAAGTTTAAAGTCAAAGTACTGCTGAAGATATAAAGTCAAAGTACTGCTCGAATGGAAACAAGTCAAAGTGCTGCTAATGTAAAAGGACTGACATGCAAATCATACAAAACGTTTAAGGATTATTGTGTAAATCTAGAATGTTCTAAGTTAGAGTTAATTTACTTGTCGTTCAAGTATTGTGAACCGACTAGGGTTTTCCTTATGCCTATAAAAGGATCCCTAGGTTGGCATTAGTAAGATACGATTTTAGAGATATATGCAAGTTCGATATTAGATTTATTAGGGTTGTTAGTGAATCTGTGTATCAAAGCAGGTTCAAAGTTTTAATATAATCAAAGTTCTTTGATAATTCTTCTTATCTTTGTTGAAGTAGATTCCGCATACTTAACAGAGTTATTCAGTGTTTCATTGTTAGTAGTTTAGGATTTATCCAAGATTACTAAACCCTTACAAGCTACATAGTTAGTTTGGTCAGAGTACATCGATCCAGCACTTGTGGTAGAGGTGGTTTAGGTTGTCCAGGAACTGCTTCGGGTTCTTCAATAACCATATTACCATTAACAATTACATCCCATAGAGCATCGTCTGTAATAGCAATGTATTGCCTCATCTTCATGCTCCAGAGATCATATTCTCCCTTCTTGATGATAGGACTTCTGAGTGAGGTGATGGATGGGATTGGTGCAGCTTCAGTCGTCATCTTTAGGGTTTGTTAAATCCGTTTTCAAGGATTTCTTCTTAATCAGAGTTTCCACACAAGCTCTGATACCACTTGTTGGATCGATGTACTCTGACCAAACTAACTATGTAGCTTGTAAGGGTTTAGTAATCTTGGATAAATCCTAAACTACTAACAATGAAATACTGAATAACTCTGTTAAGTATGCGGAATCTACTTCAACAAAGCTAAGAAGAATTATCAAAGAACTTTGATTATATTAAAACTTTGAACTTGCTTTGATACACAGATTCACTAACAACCCTAATAACTCTAATATCGAACTTGCATATATCTCTAAAATCGTATCTTACTAATGCCAACCTAGGGATCCTTTTATAGGCATAAGGAAAACCCTAGTCGGTTTACAATACTTGAACGACAAGTAAACTAACTCTAACTTAGAACATTCTAGATTTACACAATAATCCTTAAACGTTTTGTATGATTTGCATGTCAGTCCTTTTACATTAGCAGCACTTTGACTTGTTTCCATTCGAGCAGTACTTTGACTTTATATCTTCAGCAGTACTTTGACTTTAAACTTCAGCAGTACTTTGACTTTAAACTTCAGCAGTACTTTGACTTTAGACTTTATATCCCAACAATCCCAAAACCTCTCACCTAAAAGCGGTTAAGCGTATCTTCCGACACATTAAGGGCATTATACACTTAGGATTATGGTATCCTAAGGGATCCGGAAGAGAAACTATTGTCTATGCGGATTCGGATCATGCGGGAGACTACATGGATCGAAAAAGCACTAGCGGTATATGCACGTTTATGGGATGTTGTCTAACATCTTGGTTTTCGAAGAAGCAAACCGCTCTTGCTATTTCTACCACCGAAGCCGAATACGTAAGCGCCGAAAAGGCATGTCAACAAGCTCTATGGATGAAACAAGCTCTCGTAGACTATGGCGTTAGGTTAGAAAGTGTTCCTATAATGTGCGATAATAAAGGAGCCATAGATTTAAGTAAGAATCCCGTTCAACACTCTAGGACTAAACATATAGAAATACGTCATCACTTTCTTAGGGATAATGTACAAAAAGAAAATATAACAATAGAAAAGATAGCTTTGGAAGATAACATTGCCGATATATTCACTAAGCCCCTTAAGTGTGAATTATTTAACCACTTGCGTTTAGGATTAGGAATGATGGAACAAATTGGTTAAATTCTTAGAATACTTAAAACCTTCTGAAAAATCAAAGATCTGAAATTTTTTTCTGTCAGATGGGCGGACCCCTTAAATTTATAGGGGCGGCCCCCTTAAACATTAAGGGGACCGGCCTCACTTTAAGGGGGCCGGCCATCTGAGCAATAAAATTTCCAGTTTTCTCTATTTTTTCACAATTCTGAGTCTAGGATTTTATTTTGCACAAAATCAGGAATTGGGATATTTTGTTTTGCATAAATATGTTCTCAAAGGAAACCCCAATTCAATTTCTAAAATTATTCTCACGTTTAGGAAAACTCATTGTTGAATAATGATAAAAACATTTTTCTATCAAACCATGCACAATAGTCTCACTTTCGTTATCTATATATATATAATCCAATATATACATATACATGACACTTAGAAGTGAGCAAAGATAAATCAAGGAGATCAAGGATCGTTTCTTAGGAAAATTTGTTTTTCTTTTATAGGAGTCGAAACGATCTTAACTCCATATTTGTTTCATATAGGCACACACTAAAACAAGATCAAAGAATTACACTCTCACATTTGTTCCATCACTAGTTTCTCACTCATTAGTAGCTTTTGCCCTTGCACTAAGTTAGTAATGTTACGTAGAATGTCTTTATTACTTGATCTATTACTTTATTAAGTTTGCATGCATGCTTAGTTGTAATTATATTGCATGTTTATTTGCCTATATACTTTTCATGCATTCTTCATTAAGATAATACATGCATAGTTGCCTAAAGAGTTGGACTTGCCCAAAACCAAACCTTAAAATAAACCTCTTTCTGAAAAATTCTGTCAAAACCCCTGTTTCTGGCAATCTGTGAACCTAGCCTGGGCGGGCCCCTTAAATATAAAGGGCGGCCCCCTTAAAATTAAAGGGGCCGGCATAAAATTAAGGGGGCCGGCCACATGATGGACGAGTTTCACTATTTGCTTTCTGCTTTTTAGCCATTTCACCCTATTTTGATTCTCCACTTCCCAAAATACACAAACACATTTTGTCTAGCCAATCCAACACACATTATCCTTCCATAAACACATAATCATCACACTATAAATACTCCTCTTCATTACAATTCATTACTCAACCCATCATGACTTCTCCCAACAAACCAAAATCAAAAGCCTCAAGGCTAGCAAGGATGACCGAAAAGCCCGTTTGGCGAAGAAAAACAAGCCCTCGAAACAATACCATCACAACAAATGAAGTCGAAAAACAACCAACACCTCCAACCACTTACTTCCCCAACTACACTCCAAATCCACAAGGACACTCCTTTGAACCACTCTACAAATCATA
>LBNU01008714.1:19202-35926 GCA_014162995.1 Artemisia annua | reverse complement strand
TATATATATATATATATATATATATATATATATATATATATATATATATATATATATATATATATGCTTATATATGAATGATTATGTTTTCAACATAATCCATTTTAATAATTTTATCAATGAATGCTTTTTGTGTTCTTTTATCTTCATGCATTCTTATTAGTTTTTGTTGTAATATATTCCTTGCATCATATATATTGCTTGTGTTCTAAATATTTTTGCAAGCATTCCATATCTCGATTTCTCTTTTGACCTTAAAACGAGGGGGAGTATACGTCAAGGGGAAGTTCTACATTCGTCGGGATAATCTTTTTGATGCTAACAAAAAGGAGGAGAAATGATACAAACTCACTAAACACTTGTATATATCTTAATTTTTGATTTAATGAATTTAGATTTTGTAATCATCAAAAGAGGGAGATTGTTGATATAAATAATGCATAAAAACGTTATTAATATTTTTCGATATCCCTACGTTTTGATGATCACAAAATGTAAAAACATTAAACGTAAAATTAATACGTAAACAAGTATTTAGTTACTAATATCATTCCATCCAACAATATCACTTAAGGTATGAATAAACAAATGTCTAATACATTTTATGATCAAAGGGATTTTATTTAAACACTATAAATTTATAAAATGTTATAAACATCTTATATATATTTGAAAAACAATTTTGGTAATTAAAGAAAAATGTTTAATTCATAACAAATATATGAATTCAAATTTATAACCAAAATCAGTTAGTTTTTCACCAAATAAACTTTCACCAGAAAAGACAAGAAAACTGGCGGTTACAGGAGGCCGGCCCCCTTAATTGTAAGGGCGGCCCCCTTAATTTTAAGGGGGCCGGCCACCATTTAAGAGGCCGGCACGCTCCTGTTGTCAGATTTCTTTGCCTATAAATACAGGTTCATTCCTGCAATTTTTCCTCACCTTTTGGACGAAAATTTTCAGTTCCAATCCCTTCCAAACATCCTTCTATATCCTTTGATCATAAGATTATAAGTCTTTGTTTCAAGTGATTCAATTCCTCATCATTCAAAGTGCAAGAGAAGAATACTCCCTCAACATCTAGTTAAAAAATATTGTAAATTTGTGAATATAGTTTTTGTAGTTGTGTAAATTATTTGTAAAGGTGTAGAGAGATTTTAATAAGTAGATTTAGGAGTTAGTTGTGAAGTGAAGTATTGAAGAAGAAGAAGTAGTGTTGAAGAGAAGTAGTGTTGTGAAGAAGAAGTAGTGAAGTTAAGAGAAGTAGTGTAATAGTTGTGGTGTGTAGAAGTTGTGAGAAGTTGTGAAGAGTTGTGAGATTGGTTCTAGTTATAATTAGAACCCGACATTTTGCTTAGTGTCGTTAAACGGTGTAAGCAAAGGTGTGTAAGGTTTCTCCGCCATAAGGGAGCTTGTTGACATAGTGAAGAAAACTCTCGAGTTAGGTGCTCGGGGAGTGGAGTAGAGCGAAGAGGAGCTTCGTAGCCGAACCACTATAAATCCTTTGTCTTGTGGTGCGATCTTTCCATCTCTATCTCTTTACTTACTTGTTTATATTGTCTTTATTTACTTTCGTAGATACTAGTATTTATAAGTGTGCAAGTATTGATCTCACATAAAACTAGAATCGAAGTTTTCAAAACTAAGTTTTTATAAAATTAAAAAGACGTAAAACTATTCAACCCCCCCCTTCTAGTTTTCCACACATATGGAAAATTTTATGGTAAAACAAAATCTTGCAAAACTAATTTTATGGCAAATTTTATGGTACTTTCTGAAAATGTTTACTAATCCAGTATCGGTATAGTAGGCCACCTTGGCCACTCCACTAATGGCTCGGCTTCGCCCTAGAAGCTACTGCTTACGCCTCTCTAGGCTTCGCTATCGCTCATGACTGGTATATGGATCTCTCTATGTAGTGGTCGGCCCTCTAGAAGTTTCGCCAGAAGCGACTAGTCGCTTCCCGAATGCCCAACAATAATGGCGCAAAAACAGTGGCTTTTTAATGACCCGACATATTTTTATTCAAATAAAATAAATGAGATCAGGGTCGACCTTTTTCATGAAAGAAAAAGTAGGAAGAAAGCAAGTTGTCCTCAGACTTTCTGTCTTTTGGCAACCTCTGAAGGGTACCCTACATGGCACCTCTTTAAAACAAGGTTTTTAAGCACTGATTTAGCCGATTATTCGCTATAAAAATAACATCGTTATACCCGGTTGCTGAACACAAACCCAGACAGGTTGTACTACGAGGGCCGCTCTCACTCTGCTCACCACCCCTTAGCTATAGGAAGCGGAAGATACACTTAAGACCGGATTTTCAGTCTTTAAGTTTTTCGTTCCGTCCCCTATGGCCCTTAAGGGTATGGAGCCGCGTCGTTCGATATGGCGAGCTTAGCCGGGGTCACCAAGCCCGGTTAAGCGAACAATGCAACAGGAAGCTTCCTGCTTCCCCATCCCATTGGGACTCATAATGCAATGCTCAATCAATGCCGTCTTGTCTATCTTGACTTGCAGCTCAGAAGACGCCGAATGACATTTTGTTAGAGCTAGGTTCATAAAGTTTTACAAGATCTTGTTTTACGTTTGCAACTCTATATGAAGTCCCCCGTCTCTTCAAGATATGTGAGAGGATAGCTAATATGCTCTCTAACTGAAAATGTTTAAAGTTTTTTTAGACTCGGTCAAACATGAGATAAGAGTTGTTGAAACTAAAAAATTTAATATCGAAAGTATATCTAATAAACATTACATAAAAATGTAAATTACTTTTATATAAACAAATTGAAACACATATTACTTTTAGAGGAGAGTTATATTAAATACCAAACTTTTCTTACATACCAAGGGACTCATCCTCACCATCCATCTAAAAAGAAATCAATGGTTGAGATTAAAAGCATTTTAATATTTCACCAATTTTTTATAATTTAAATATCTCTTAAACCGTTAATCGTAAAGCGAAAATAATTACACCATCGCGAAGAGCATTAAATTATCTTTCTATAGATGGGCACTTTGATATATTTTCGACAAATTTTTTTTTTTTTCATTTTTTTCACGTTTTTTTTCGTGACCGAGAAAATCATATATGATATTACATATCATATATGATATATCATATATGATATTACATATCATATATGATATGATATGTAATATCATATATGATATATCATATGATTTTTTCGGCCACGAAAAAAAACGTGAAAAAGACGAAAAAAAAAATTTTGTTGAAAATATATCAAAGTGCCTAACTATNTGATTTTTTAGGCAACGAAAAAAAACGTGAAAAAGACGAAAAAAAAAATTTTGTTGAAAATATATCAAAGTGCCTAACTATAGAAAGATAATTAAATGCTCGTCGTAACGGTATATTTTTTTTCGCTTAACGATTAACGGTTTGAAATATATTAATATTTGAAAAAAAAAAAAAAAAAAAAAAAAAAAAAAAAAAAATAAAAAATGAATTTAAAAAATAAAAAAAAAATATAAAATAAAAAAACAAAAAAAACAACAAACATAAAAATAAAAAAAAAAGATGAAAGTGGGTTTTTTAAATTGTTGGGATTAATTTTATCCATTAAATATGGAGGGAAGATGGAGGGTGGAGATTAGTCCCTTGGTATGTAAAAAAGTTTGGTCCTCAAATGATCTTAAATCTTACTTTTATCGATAATTTATGATTTGATAAATTAAACATTTTTTATAATTATAATAAAACATACTGTATATCATATGTCCAATGTAAAAAAGAAAAATGATCATCACTACATGCTTAACAATAAAACAAACCAATTTTTATTATTGAAAACAAAAATAATAAACATAATAAATAAATGAGAACATATTAAAAGAAGTATTTCTTTAGAAGAGCTTAAAGAAAAAAAGTGGGGTAAAGACCATAAAATAACAACTTACTTTCTCAATTTTATCGAGATGAAACACTTACTTTTTTATTAACATTTAAGCTAACGAAACTTTCAAATATTGTTCTGAGGTGAAATACTTACTTTTTTATCAACATTTATGCCAACGAAACTTTCAAATATTGTTCTGAGATGAAACACTTTTTTTCAAGGGTATTTTTGTTAACCTCGGAACAATATTTGAAAGTTTCGTTGGCATAAATGTTGATAAAAAAGTAAGTGTTTCACCTCAGAACAATATTTGAAAGTTTCGTTGGCATAAATGTTGATAAAAAAGTAAGCGTTTCATCTCGGTAAATTTTAGAAAGTAAGTTGTTATTTTATGGTCTTTACCCAAAAAAGTGATTCATTCTTTTTTCAGTAAATAATGTAAGAAATAACGGCCTACCTTATTATTCAACTGCGAGACCCGTTAATATTTAAATACGTGTCTTTATCAAATCAATTTTTTCATTATGAAACTAGAAAAAGGACTAGTCATCAGTCAAGCAAAAGGAGGTTGCACATACGTTAATCAAGCGAAAGTGAAATCGTCATAAGCCGTTAGTCGAGCATTAAAGTAGAGTTTGAAGTTTTTGAAAGTTACCAAGTGCTAAAAAAAAGTTCGCGCAGTTATATAAGTGAATTTTGGGTATTAAAAAGAAGGTTGAGTAATTTTAACCCTCTTTTTTCTACAAGTGAGTTACCCTTTATTTTTTCTTGTTTTTTAATTTTTTATTTTTTTATTTTTATAATTTTGTTTATATAAAAAAATTATAAACTGAAAGTACGAAACAGAAAATATAAAGTTTAATAAATCAAAAGTATTAAACTGACGAAAATACAGCACAAAAACTGATAAGAAAACTATATGATACTTTAAACAGGAGTGAGAAAAACACAATACCATAACATAACCCAAATAATTTTTTCAAAAACACTCCTTTTGTTAATTTTCTCTAAATAAAATAGTTTTACTTTAAACAATAAATAATTAATCAGATAATGAGTTGAAAGTAGTTGAAAAGCTAAGCTGGTTTATTGTTATCTTCTTCCCACCTCAGTTCAGTTGTGTACTTCTTCAAGTCAAACCTTAAAACACAACATTAGGGCCTTGTTTGGCTAAGCTTATTTAGTGGGCTTAGGCTTATTGGCTTATGGCTTATATAAGCTAAGCTTATAAGCCCATGTTAGTGTTTAGATTAGCTCATGGTTAATAAGCTTATAAGCTCAAAAGTGTTTAATTTGGCTTATGTTGGTTTATGTTGGTAAATGACTAAAAATGACATGGTTTTATACAAACCCATTTCAATCTTTCGACTCTGTTTCCCGAATCTGTTTCAGCCTCCGATGGGCAAAATATAAATGCGACTCATCTCCTTTATTATCCTTATCACTCCCTGGTAACTTATCAGCTATCCCACAATACATCAGTAATCATCAACACAAACCACACCTTTTAGTACTTTCTAATTCCAAACATTCTCACTATATGCCTTGTTCAATCCTATCCATAATCTTACCACAGGATCTGTGCCTTTCAGTTATTGAACAAATTATGTCAACTATATGCCTTGTTCAATTAATGAAGACACTAGTATACTTACATTATTACCTGAACCTTTATCCGGCAACACAATAATTCAGCAGTCACAGTATCTCCGGCGAAACCATTTCTCCTGCGGACTCTTCGATTAGTCGTGGCAATCACCACGCTAGGATTTTGGGAATTCATACCCATCATTACCAGCCTCAAGAAACCATCTTTGTCGTCGATTGTGCAAGCAACCAAGTTTTTTTCATCGAATGAGGCTTGGATACGTACTGTTGCGTTTACTTTTGTGATTTCGTAAATTAGCATGAATCAATGAGTGAGGGTGTTGTTTTGATCTTCTTTTTGAGAGATGTAAGAGGATTTGATATAGATCGATATAGAAGTGAGAGTGTTGGTTGTGTTTATGTCTGATTATCATTAGTGGTGAATATGGAGAAGTTATTGAGGAGCTACTTGGGTAGTTATGGAGAAGTTATGGATACTGGTGATATGGAGAGGAGGATAAAAACGTACATTGACAAGGGGTGAGTTTACATAAGCCGAAGGCCTCATAAAAAAGCCTCATTTCTTTGGCTTATCAAAAGACCCATAAATAAGCTTATAAGCTAACTTATATAAGCTTAGCCAAACACTTGGTTTGTGTTGGAGGTTATTAGCCCAGAATAGGGTGAAGATAATCAATTATCTAACTACGTACCAATTAAGGTTACCGGATATCACTTGGAATCGTGTAATCACTTTCCAAAGTAAACTATTCGACCCTAATGCCTGGGTATTACGAATATCTACTTGGGATAAGACCAAATGTATTTTAGTGATTTAGGCACAAATCAATAACCCTTTTGCTTTCAAGTGTTTAGTTTTCTGTGTGTCTTTCATGCTTGATTAATTTTCTTATTTATAGGAATATACTCATCGCTAGTCAAATGGAATTATGAAGATTAATCGCCCCATTAATCTCCTCATAATTTTCCCATTATAGCCAATAGTGGTTACATGACCAATTAAACGTGGTAATAAGTGCAGTTTAACTGCCACTTGAATAGGTCAAAGCAGTTACATACTTATCCCAACAACACTCTAGCAGTACAAACTTTGTACTAGCAGTAGAAACTCTACTCAGCAGTACAGACTTTGTACTAGCAGTAGAAACTCTACTCAGCAGTACAAACTTTTGTACTAGCTGTAGAATCATTAGTATCAGTAGTAGAAACTCAGCTTAACGGTACTAACTTTGCCAAACCACTATAAGAGTCAGGTAATCAGGGACTTAATGGGAGTACACTCCGTACCTCCAAACCCATTTCCAAGTATGATCAGTTCCCACAAGTGCACTAAATTTTCCAACAATCCTCCCCAAATTTAGTTCACTTCCTTTGCACGAAAAATAAACATCAAACAAAACATATGCATAAACGAAAATATCCTGAGGATTGAATTTCCATCTTAGTACATTACACGATCAAATATTCGAGAATCAGGGTGTTCCAATGAATTGAACCCTTCAACCCATTTGAATACCATTAGATAAAATACACATACATTTTCAAACACTAAAACGCTCCTGACACTATACAAGCCATGTGTCCATATCCAATTCATAAATGTTGTAAGAGCCAAAAGTCCAAAGCTCCCTGAAGCGGCAAAACTTCAACATTCACATAGGTGGTTCCTTTTTATTCATGCTCCTGCCAAGCACTTTTCCAAAAAATTAACCATTGAGAAGTAAAGACTTCATCCTCCTTTCCAGCAGGTTCTGAGCAGAACCTTGGGATGTTTGTAAAACATGTGCTCCAGTACACTGATTGTTCAGCTTTCCACATTGAACTCAGCTCCCAAGTTTCCCCAGGAGGGAGTTGGGTGTCTTAGCATTCAGTGACTAAGTTGGACTTCAAACCCATCCCTTTAGCAGACTTTATAAAAAAGTCTCTAGCCAGACCCTTCATCAAGTAATCAGCTAAGTTTTGTTGAGATCTAACAAACTCTATAGATACCACTCCATTCATGATAAGCTCACGAATTATGCTATGCCTGACACCTAAGTGTCCAGATTTCCTATTGTACATCTAGCTATAAGCCTTTGCCAATGTAGCAGCACTATCACACTGGATAGAAATAGGTGCTATAGTGTAACAAACTGGAATTTTCCAAACTAATTTTAAATAATAAATGTTAATTTAATATTACATAACTATTTTATCATGCATTCATAAGCTTGCATAACTATTTCGGGAGAACAAACCCGCACACTGTAGTTCACAGTAACTCAATACGCTGCTACTTTATCTGAAAACATGTACATTTGTTTTCTGACTATTACTGAGTATTTACGTAATACAGCGAGAGTTATCTCGCACCAAACACCACACGCGCACCGACACAAACCTAGTATCGGCATGAATTCAATACTGGTTATACGGAATTAATAAATTTTTGTTTTTATATTTCCATTATAAAAACGCCATCGTTAAAACTATTTTTAGCGCTTCCGCTAACCTCGAAAACTAAAAATTTACACCGGAGCTTAGCGAAACACGGGGTACCCTTAAACCCCCACAAATACAACAAAGACCAACTAAAACACTTACAATTTTTTTTTACTTATCAATAAACCAAACCCCACCTCACTTTTATAAAACGTTAAATACAAAAAAAAATAAAAATAAATAAATAATAAAAAAAAGAAAAAAAAAATTAAATGTGATAACCTATCTTCTCTCTCTCACCCTTATCCCCACACACATGTGTCTTCTTCCTCTCCCTCCTTCTGCAACGCTTCACCATCGCCACCACCTAATAACAAGCTCAGATCTGCTCAAATGATGCCAGAAAAACCACGAGGGTTGTCATAACAACACAGGACTGGCTCTCCTTGTCTCAATTCGGGGGTCAGCACAAAAGGGTGAAGCATGGGGGGGACGAATTCCCTATTCGGCCTCAAGTCCACTGATAACACAAGGAAGCGAATCAACCTTACTTGTTTTACTTCTTTTTATCTCACCACTCAGTTCACAAGCAAACCACTTCCCAAAACATCTCTCAAAAATCTCTCTCAAAAATCAAAGGGTTTGCTATGGTGGTTGCTTGCTTGGAATCAGAGTTGGGTTTATTCCTGTTCGAAAGAGGGTTAACCCTTATCATTTTTATTCCCTTCTTATTCCACCGATCGGTCCACAGGTAAACCACACCTCAAAACTTCACTCACAAATCAAAGAGTTTACTGTGGTGACTTGCTTGCTAGGAACGGATCGGGTTTATCATTGTTCGGAAATTTTTGTTNTTGGGTTTTTCTTTTTTTTTTTTGGTTTTAATATGTTGATACGGGTCACTTTTCTTTTTCTTGCCTGCTGTCGAGGCACTCCCCCATCAGTGGGTCTTGTTCACGTTACTCTCAAAAACTTACAACACCAGGAAATTAGTAAACTAAAGGTGTTTGGGTTGGCTTTGGTTATGGGTGTGTGACCTGTGTTTTTTTTTGAGTCTCAACCGAAACCCAATAAGGGCGACGTAGGTTGCCTTGTTGGTACGTCGAGATTCCCTTCAAACCAACAAGGATGCATTGGTCTTTACTTAACATATTCACAAAATACCAGTTTCATAACATAAAAACCCTTTTGTTAAATGTCTAAATTGTTGAATTGGGTTATTGTGATCTTTGGGTTGTGTGTTGGTAAGCCCGACCCACGGCTCGACCGCAAGCTCAAGAGACCCAGCTAGGGTGCGTTGGCCTGTTTGTTGTACACGGTTCACAAGGAACACCCACGAAGGGTGTTTTGTGGTCTTGGAGTGTTAAGGTTTTTGATGTCAAACTAGGGTGTAATTGCTCAACATTGTCTCAGTTCCACAATGACACCAAGAGGTGTTGTTTGTTTAATTCTATTCAGGTCAGACCCGTATGGGTCTCGTAGCCTTCGGGACGGTTTTGCTTATTTTGATAATTAGTTTGGCTATTTAAAAAGAACTAGATTATTTGATAGTATTTCTTTGCAACAGGAACTGTGTTTGAAAAATTGTTTTGTACACCATAATCTTTGTTTGTAAATTATAAGCTTTATTTGAAAATTGTTGCTGTTCGGATTTTTGTCAAAAGCAGGATGGTTTGCTCTGATTTTATCTTTGGGCCGAAGCCCACTCCATCAGATATAAAACAAATTTCCTTCCAACGATTTTACTTTTATATATACAAATGTGAGCCAAATGGTGTAGTGGAATCCAACGTCGGATTGTGATACGGATTGAGTCAGGTTGTTTTCGTCGGCCCATCTCGCATCTCGTTCACGACCCACTAGTCTACTCGTTCTCAACATTATTTCATGATGTACCCTAGTTCACTAAACATATTTTATAAACGGCTATTAAACTATAATCAAATCTTAATCGTTGAATCATTATTTAATATTTGATACTAAACGGAGTTTATTTTAATACAACGATATAGTATTATAACGTTTAGTCATCACATATAATCAAAACGTATACACATGGGTCATGCCCGTCCTTCATCAAAATATATATTTAGCTTATATTTTCATAACCAACGATGAGGAATTTTATACATAACTTACATATCTTTTAAACAAATAATGAGAATTTTCATTCCTAAATACATTTAAAAGTGAGAATACTAATAAAAGTTGATTATTAACTCTTTTAGATATTTTTACAATAATGTTTTATAATCCGTCAACATATCTAATTGTAATTATTTTCCGTACTCTATCTTTCGGTTATTGTCGAACCAAAGATTTATACGTCTTGGATATTTTAATTTGCCCACTTATCTCTTTATACACTTTTATGAGCCAATTCTTGCAAAACTGTTTTCAAACTTAAATGCTGCCACACAAGCAACAGCAACACAAACACTTTAAAACTTTAAAACTTATTTAAACTTCATCAAGTCTTAAACTTAAACTATGAACTAAATCATGCCTTACTAATCTAGGTCGCGTGTTGGTGCCACACTCTATTTGACTCACTTGGTTTACTGCATACTCCATTGAGGTGAGTTCATGGCCCCTACTTTTACTTGTTTTATAAGTGTTTTGGGGGAGAATACATGCTCGTTTTTATTAAACAACGGGACATGCCTGATTTTCTAAAAATCCTACCTTTATAACTTACAAGTGTATTTTTAATATAAACTCTTTTAATAAACCCTTTACTTAAAGTATAGTTTTTACAAACATTTATTATTAACTAACAATTGCTTATATATATATATATATATATATATATATATATATATATATATATATATATATATATATATATATATATATATATATATATATATATATATATATATATATATATATATATATATATATATATATATATATATATATATATATATATATATATATATATATATATATAAACATATACCCTTTTAAACGACATTTTTATAATCCGACTTCGTCCATCGTTTACTTGTGATTACTTCCCGTACATCGTCCTTTGGTGTCTTACGAACTTAAGACTTGTTCGTTTGTGATACATTTACACTTATACTTAAGCACTTCCGAAAGTCAATGCTAGCCAATACTTACCAAACTATTTAAACTTAAATGATGCCACACAAGCAACAGCAACACAAACACTTTAAAACTTTAAAACTTATTTAAACTTCATCGAGTCTTAAACTTAAACTATGAACTAAATCATTCCTTACTAATCTAGGTCGCGTGTTGGTGCCACACTCTATTTGACTCACTTGGTTTGCTGCATACTCCATTGAGGTGAGTTCATAGCCCCTACTTTTTCTTGTTTTATAAGTGTTTTGGGGGAGAATACATGCTCGTTATTATTAAACGCAATGCTTGTTTATACTTAAACTCATCACTTGCTCTTACTTGAAACATAACTCATTTACTTATTGCATGCTGGAATTCCTTATTATGGACACAAGTGTTTAAATCATAAATGTGAGTTTATAGCCCCACACTATTTATACTTGTTTTACAATCGGGGTGAGAAACATGCAAACTATTTTATGGACCTACAACTATTATTTATGCTATTACGTGGATTAGCCTAAGCCCTGTTATGTCCCTATATTGCCCAACTCATGAACCGTCAATTCCTGCTGGGAAGCGCGAATGTTATAAATAGATCTATTGGGGGTAACGCCCCCGTTCGGTTTGACCGGATAGGCAAACACGAACGTATACCATGTCGAAACACAAGTGTCTGGGATAAACACTTGCCGGGCCCCTATTTATTTACATGCTCTTGAGCATGCACACTGTTACAGCTTCGGTTGCATGAACTTAGTGCTAGCGTAATAGACTATTTTACTATGTGACATTATATCCGTGGTAATGATCAGACACTCCACACACGGTCCACAATGCTAATTTTACTGTAAGGTCAACACTATNCCAATTTTACTGTAAGGTAAACACTATTTTCATGACATTGTGAGCCACACCATGGTCACAAAACTCTCTATTGAACTCACAATACTACTGTTTTATTATAAACCTATGAACTCACCAACCTCGTGTTGACACTTTTTAGCATGTATTTTCAGGTTTAAAGCGATAGCTTACTATTGAAGGCATTGGCAGGGCATGGCATGGTCATAGATGACTCTGATATATTTGGGACTGCTTTATTTCTTTAATGGGCTTATATTTCCACACTATTTTTGGAACGTTGTAAACAAAATACTTTTGAATATAAGGAATTCTTTTAAACGGTTGAGGTAAAACCGTTCTTTGTACTTTGTGTTGTGATACCAATTTAGTAGCACCCAAACATGTATGCTTCCGCTAAACTAGATTTTGGGGGTGTTACAGATTGGTATCAGAGCCTTGGTTATAGAGAACTGGGTATTTTTGAAGCCTAGACTATAACTACTTTTGCGAAAACTTGACCCTATGACCGACACGTGCCTGCCTGCCAAGCTGATGCCTTATTTGTAATTTTCATTACTAATATATTTGATGAGACGTGTCATTTACTATTGGATGAGTATATCCATTTATTTTCTCTGTATACTATAAGTATCTTCGACATACTTATGCATACGTATCGTACTTATCGCAGCATTACGCATTTTTCTCTACGTAATCTCATCATTTTTCCTCGAGCGTGGACACTTGTTTTAGTCTTTCTAAACAGCTTTTAAAAGTAAGTGACATAGTACTAGCGTAACTGAGCTGAGTGTTTTAAAGTTCATTGAACCTCGGATGAATATAGACTGATCACCTATATTCAGCCAGGGACAGTGGGACGTAGCCTGATCACCTATGTCCGACTCAGAGGTGAACTTTGCGATACTGGGAGCAGTTATAATAGAATTTTGTTCGGTTGAATTTTTGATTACGAGAATGATAAAATTTATGTGTGTGTACATAAGCATTGCATGACATGAACACTCACATCTGCACACAACATGATAGCAATCACAACACACTGGCATCACAATACTACACGAATCGTAATACACTTTGTATCGCTATGCCTTTCCGCTCATATGGAATACTTGCTCGTCGACGTCTAATCATGTTTTGCATCGAGGCGTATTAGACCCGATTGGTCACCATTTGAATTCGAGCTGCTTATTTTATATTTTTTTTGGACTTTCCTTTTGAAAATGCGTTTATAGAAATCACAAAGCTCGTAATAGTATTTTTCCCGAGATACCCATTTTGATGTGCCAAAATTTATCTAGTCAAACTTTATTGAGACTTTTGCATATTAAAGGGGTGACTAAATGTTAACATTTGAGATATAGTTTTACCCACACCATGTTTAAAGACTGTTTTACTGAAATCATGAGCATTCTGAAGTCGCATCAGTTTACCTAACTACAAATTTTTAGCAAAGAATTCTGTATTACACCCTCATAGATAAAGAGGAGCCTTTGCCATCTCGTAAGACTCAAATCGGTTGTGAGTACCAACACATATCCCTATCAACACAGTTCATAGAAACTCACAAAAAGGTCCTGGATTTACGTGGGGAACGTGAAGATGAATTCTCGTGCGTATGTACTCAAAACTTTTCGATCTAAATGGGTAACTTGAATTGAATCGCGAGGACGCGATTCCGTTTAAGGAGGTGTGACTGTAACAAACTGGAATTTTCCAAACTAATTTTAAATAATAAATGTTAATTTATTATTACATAACTATTTTATCAAGCATTCATAAGCTTGCATAACTATTTCGGGAGAACAAACCCGCACACTGTAGTTCACAGTAACTCAATACGCTGCTACTTTATCTAAAAACATGTACATTTGTTTTCTGACTATTACTAAGTATTTACGTAATACAGCGAGAGTTATCTCACACCAAACACCACACGCGCACCGACACAAACCTAGTATCGGCATGAATTCAATACTGGTTATACCGAATTAATAAATTTTTGTTTTTATATTTCCATTATAAAAACGCCATCGTTAAAACTATTTTTAGCGCTTCCGCTAACCCCGAAAACTAAAAATTTACACCGGAGCTTAGCGAAACACGGGGTACCCTTAAACCCCCACAAATACAACAAAGACCAACTAAAACACTTGCAATTTATCTTTACTTATCAATAAACCAAACCCCACCTCACTTTTATAAAACGTTAAATACAAAAAAAAATAATAATAAAAAAATAAAAAAAATAAATGTGATAACCTCTCTTCTCTCTCTCACCCTTATCCCCACACACATGTGTCTTCTTCCTCTCCCTCCTTCTGCTACGCTTCACCATCCCCAACACCTAATAACAAGCTCAGATCTGCTCAAATGATGCCAGAAAAACCATGAGGGTTGTCATAACAACACAGGACTGGCTCTCCTTGTCTCAATTCGGGGGTCAGCACAAAAGGGTGAAGCATGGGGGGGACGACTTCCCTATTCGGCCTCAAGTCCACTGATAACAAAAGGAAGGGAATCAACCTTACTTGTTTTACTTCTTTTTATATCACCACTCGGTTCACAAGCAAACCACTTTCCAAAAACATCACTCAAAAATCTCTCTCAAAAATCAAAGGGTTTGCTATGGTGGTTGCTTGCTTGGAATCAGAGTTGGGTTTATTCCTGTTCGAAAGTTTGTTAGCCCTTGTCAGTCGATTCATTCACCTCGTGTTGTAAGGATCTCAAACCCTTGTTTTGATGTTTTCATTCGATCATGTATATGCTTCTGTGAATTTTTGAAACCTTGATTTGTTATTGATCTTTGGTCTCTTTGTAACCAACTTCATTGTCTGTAAGGATTTTATTCATTCGGAATCTACAAGCTTGTTTCTAAGAAATTAATGTCTTTCTTTTATTATTCGGTTGAGATATGTTAATGATACTTGGTTACACCGATCGAATAAAAACATTAAAACTGTGAATGTTATGTGAAGCTTAAATTGCTGTTGTTGTTGTCAATGTGTGGCAGTAATAAATTACAAACCAAAACCTAAGTGTGACTAAAAGATGAAAGTGCTTATGGTATTTTCTTTTGCTTGTCATTTGGCTTATTGGATTTATACAAGATCTTGATAAAACTCGGGTTGGGTTTGGAAGTAGTTATGGATCAAAACCCACTGTGGTCGAACCACAGTGGTGAGCTTTCTTTGGGTTTTTCTTTTTTTTTTTGGTTTTAATATGTTGATACGGGTCACTTTTCTTTTTCTTGCCTGCTGTCGAGGCACTCCCCAATCAGTGGGTCTTGTTCACGTTACTCTCAAAAACTTACAACACCAGGAAATTAGTAAACTAAAGGTGTTTGGGTTGGCTTTGGTTATGGGTGTGTGACGTGTGTTTTTTTTGAGTCTCAACCGAAACCCAATAAGGGCGACGTAGGTTGCCTTGTTGGTACGTCGAGATTCCCTTCATAACATAAAAACCCTTTTGTTAAATTTCTAAATTGTTGAATTGGGTTATTGTGATCTTTGGGTTGTGTGTTGGTAAGCCCGACCCACGGCTCGACCGCAAGCTCAAGAGACCCAGCTAGGGTGCGTTGGCCTGTTTGTTGTACACGGTTCACAAGGAACACCCACGAAGGGTGTTTTGTGGTCTTGGAGTGTTAAGGTTTTTGATATCAAACTAGGGTGTAATTGCTCAACATTGTCTCAGTTCCACAACGACACCAAGAGGTGTTGTTTGTTTAATTCTATTCAGGTCAGACCCGTATGGTTCTCGTAGCCTTCGGGACGGTTTTGCTTATTTTGATAATTACTTTGGCTATTTAAAAAGAACTAGATTATTTGATAGTATTTGTTTGCAACAGGAACTGTGTTTGAAAACTTGTTTTGTACACCATAATCTTTGTTTGTAAATTATAAGATTTATTTGAAAATTGTTGCTGTTCGGATTTTTGTCAAAAGCAGGATGGTTTGCTCTGATTTTATCTTTGGGCCTAAGCCCACTCCATCAGATATAAAATAAATTTTCTTCCAACGATTTTACTTTTATATATACAAATGTGAGCCAAATGGTGTAGTGGAATCCAACGTCGGATTGTGATACAGATTGAGTCAGGTTGTTTTCGTCGGCCCATCTCGCATCTCGTTCACGACCCACTAGTCTACTCGTTCTCAACATTATTTCATGATGTACCCTAGTTCAATAAACATATTTTATAAACGGTTATTAAACTATAATCAAATCTTAATCGTTGAATCATTATTTAATATTTGATACTAAACGGAGTTTATTTTAATACAACGATATAGTATTATAACGTTTAGTCATCACATATAATCAAAACGTATACACATGGGTCATGCCCGTCCTTCATCAAAATATATATTTAGCTTATATTTTCATAACCAACGATGAGGAATTTTATTCATAACTTACATATCTTTTAAACAAATAATGAGAATTTTCATTCCTAAATACATTTAAAAGTGAGAATACTAATAAAAGTTGATTATTAACTCTTTTAGATATTTTTACAATAATGTTTTATAATCCGTCAACATATATAATTGTAATTATTTTCCGTACTCTATCTTTCGGTTATTGTCGAACCAAAGATTTATACGTCTTGGATATATTAATTTGCCCACTTATCTCTTTATACACTTTTATGAGCCAATTCTTGCAAAACTGTTTTCAAACTTAAATGCTGCCACACAAGCAACAGCAACACAAACACTTTAAAACTTAAAAACTTATTTAAACTTCATCGAGTCTTAAACTTAAACTATGAACTAAATCATGCCTTACTAATCTAGGTCGCGTGTTGGTGCCACACTCTATTTGACTCACTTGGTTTACTGCATACTCCATTGAGGTGAGTTCATGGCCCCTACTTTT
>LBNU01008714.1:0-18780 GCA_014162995.1 Artemisia annua | reverse complement strand
TATAGGTTTAGGCCACAATGGAATCTCAAGAAGCAAGTTTTTCAACCATTCAACTTCTTTACCAGCAGTTGCTAAAGCCACAAATTCATATTCCATTGTTAAACTGGTGATGCATGTTTTCTTCTTGGATGCCCAAGAGATTGCACCTCCACCAAGTAGGAATACCCAGCCACTGGTAGACGAATTGTCTTCAGTATTACTGATCCAACTTGCATCAGTGTAACCTTCTAACACTGAAGGATAACCAGTATATGAGAGACTATAATCCATAGTGTTGAGGCAACATTGTCAAGATCTCCTAATGTTTTAATGGTGACAAATAAACCTTCGAAACACATAAAATAACAAACGGTAGCCAAAATTCCCCGAACCACATAACTGCTCCTGGCGCGCTGGCCACGCGTTGACGCGTGGCTGACGCGCCAGGCTACTGTATGGTTCGGGACGAATTTTGAAAGTCGGCTTTCCCCTTACCCGACAAATGTGGATCTTTCAATTCAGGTATGAATATGTTATGTGCTTGATTGAGAACACTCGAAACGAGTTTTGGGATTAGAGAGATCCAACTTTTAAAACACCCGTTTACGGGAAAACACCAACTCATGTTTTCTAACTCTTGCCTCTAGCCAAGGCTTTTCTAAACTTAGGGAGTTTATATATTTCACGTAACATCACGTGAAAGCATCCATATGCTGATATCCCGTGCTTACGTCTTCTCTAATCACGTAACGGGTTTACTCCCTTATTGGTCAATCTAAGTCAAAGGTCACTTTGCATAAACGCATCCTTTCCCGCTTGGGTTATGCTTTACATCAAGGCAAAGCACTTGACTTGTTTGTACCAAGGTGTTAGTTGAGTACGTCGAGTCGTGGAAAGTCACAAGTTATGAAATTATGGATTCTCGACGTTGTGTTACTTGGAATAATAAGTAACCTATGATTTTCTCAACTCATAATCTTAATTGTCTAAACATTTTCTTCTTAATGATAATTAGATTATTTCTTAATTATCTTCTTAATCTTATTTTCATAAAAGACAAAACCACCAAACCTCTCAAAATCCTTTCCCAACAACCTCTTAATATTCCCTTACACCTCCTTACAAAAGGGTACCTTTGTCTCCTCACAAACTCCCACACAATATTCCCTCTTACAATATTCCCTTCACTTTATACATTTCCCATACACCTTCTTTATACACACACATATACACTCTTTTCTACACACACACATACTTTCACATACACACACCTTTACATTCAAAATACACACACTTCACTCACATACCCTTCTTCACACACACAAGGCTCCCCATCAAATCCTTCTTACATATTCCTTACATTCTTACACACATCATATCCAACCAACTTATTCCTTACACCCCAACAACTTTATTTTCAAAATACACACACTACTCACAACCATCTCATTCTCTACACACACTAGGCTCCCCATCACATCCACTCTTACATATTCCCTTACACACATCACATCCCTTCACTCTTACACAATCCAACTCTTCTCTTATATTCCTTACACACTCTTCATCTCAACCATTCATTTATCTACAACACATCTCAAACATCCATTTCACCTTCCTCCCCAAGAAATGGAATATCCTTTGGAATATCCTTATCTTAACTCAACCATGGTTCACATCTAACCCAACAATGGTTAGTTCTCTACACACCTATTTCTCACCCAACCATGGTTAACTCTTAACCTCACCAACATCCACACTTTCTCACCAAGGAAGGAATATTCCCTTGGATATACTCTTCAACCTAACCATGGTTTATTCTCTACACACTCTTCTAACTTAACCATGGTTACTTCTTAACCCAACCTCTCTCACTCTGCCCTATAGAGGAATATCCCATGGCATATTCTCTTCTCTCTCTTTTATTCCATGTGAGGAATACCCATTCTACCCCTACCCAATTATCTCTTCTTTCTTTTTATCTTTGATAATTGGTTTTCTAATAAACACTTCACAAAACATTTTCTAAATTGGCTATTTGAGTTGGTAAACCTTAGATTGATTAATGTTAAGGTTTAGTGTGTGAAGTACATTTGGGGGTTTAAAAAGGGTAGGTATTTACAAGACCAACACCCAAAACTTGGGAGACTTGTACAGTGCCTCTGGCACGTCACCCACGCGTTGACGCGTGGGCAATGCGCCGGGCTCGGTAAATTTTTCTCAAGTTTGGGTCTTGGCCTATAAATACTCCCTGGCTCTTGTATTCCTCACCCCTTGCCATTATTCTTTCTCTCTACATTTTTTCTCTCTAATCCTCTAATTCTGTTGGATCGATATACTCTGATCAAACTATTTATATAGCTTGTTAAAGTTTAGTAGCCTTGGATAAATCCTAATCTACTAACAATGAAACACTGAATTACTCTATTAAGTATGCGGAATTACTTAACAAAGCTAAGAAGAATAACAAACTTGAATACTTTATATTATCACCTTGAACCTGCTTAATGAATACAGATTCACAACCCTAAATAAAGTTTATCGAACTTTATCTTCTCTAAAACTCTCTAACTAATAACAATGACTTAGGGATCCTTTTATAGGCACAAGGAAAACCCTAGTCGGTTTACAATACTTGAACGACAAGTATACTATCCCTAACTAATAGAATATTCTAGATATACACAATACATTCTAAAATAACTCTTTAGTCTTTATCTTCAAACGATTTAGTCTTTATCTTTATCTAGCAGTACTTTGATTTAGTCAACAAGCAGCACCTTGATAAACAGCAGTACTTTAATCAACAGCAGTACTTTGAACAACACTTTGATTATTTCAGCAGTACTTTGACTTTATAACCCAACAAATTCTATCTTGTGTTCTTGGTTAAACACACTAACATCTTTGAAAGAACACATCTCCTTGCAAGAGAAGAATCACAAGAACTTAATCCACTCTTGTGATTGTGTCGAGGGTCTTCTTATCTTTACCCTTTCTACTACAATCGAGTCTCTAGGTTAGGTTAGGGCTTGGTTGAACAAACATTCATTCATTCATTCAATTGTTTGTAAGGGAAGTCTTTTGTCTTGGTGACCAAGCCTAGATCGTTGGGGATCTAGTTGGGGTTTGATGCTTCCGGTGGGAAGTCTTGGTAGTGGTCTTGGTGACCCTTAGGTGAAGTCGAATTGCAAGATTATTTTGGATGGCTTCCAAGGGCGGAATACCGTGGGAGTAACTCCTTCTTTGTGAGCATCAATATTAGGGAATATTGGTGGAGTGTGTCACAAATCACAATTTCAGGTCATTTTCTAAACCTCGATAATTTACTATTCACAAGATACTATTCATCATTTACTATTCACGGATCACTATTCATCATTTTCGGAGTCAGTTTGAGATTTTGAGAAGTGTTCAAAATTTTTACTATTCATGTGACACTATTCATTTCCGGAAGGAAAACACTATTCATGATCATCATGCATCTTCTCGTAAACCTAGTTTACGGGTATTCAAATTCGCGTAACCAGTGTGGTTTAGCTGCGAAATCATGCATCATCAGTGAGGACACATCATATACACTAGAGTAGTCTACATATCATCAGTAACATCATCTGTACATTAGGTCATGCACGGGTTTGTGTGATTTCATTAACGTATGTTTAATTATTTAATTAACGTTACCACTCAGTTTTTACTACTAACAATATACCCGATACTCCCGTCAATGATTTTAATATATTTTCATACTCATTATAATGATATAAAAATTACATTATTAATTTACCCGGTGTTTTGAGACATGTTGCTATATTTTCCGGTATACGCTAATAATTTCGTCGGATTACGATATTTCAACACGACAATTATTTTAACACCCGATTCTCATCAGGAATGTAATTTTATAATGTTTTCAATGTTGTCACATTTTATTTGGTACATTTAAAATTGATTTCTAGCTAACTCGATACCTAATAGCAAAATATCTATTACATCTTTATCCTAAATTACACCTAAGGCTATTAACAATTAATGAAAATTATCCTTGTCACCTCCTATCCCCTAAAATATGCCGACAGCCCCCTCCCATGCCCTCATTAAATTTTTGGACAATATTTCAAGATTTGGTACAAGTAACTTTCATATATATTTATAAAACTAGATATCTATGATATGTATATATGCTAAGTCACACATTACAACTCATTGCATTTCAAGAAAAGCTACAAATATTCTCATGCTCCTTGTGGTGTTCGGCCATTAAAAAAAAAGAAGAAGAGATCATCAAAATTCCAAGTTCAAGTATTTACAAGATCCATTTAGTGTTTTAGTTTTGAACATATCAATTAACCGGTAAAAGATAGTTAGGGAGTAATGAAATCTAAGTAAACACATTTTTCTCCATATTGTTTTCACAACAAAATAGTTTTAGATATTTTAATTTTCTTTTACAATAGTAGTTATCTTGGGTTAGTTGACTAACAACTAATTCCGCCCACTCTTCAAAACCGAGATTTTAATTGCTTTCATAAAAATATAAAAATACAAAAAAGAATCTTCCTTCCACCCTTAGGCCTATTAGAGTAGCTTTTCTATCCTAACGAACACTATTCCCTGTGAGAGAACGATTAATCCCCCGTACTTACCACTATCCTATACTACATCGGTCAGGTACACTGCCTGGTGGGGTTGTAAGCCTCTTGAGATCCCTCGAGAGGTAAAACCTGTTCTAAGGTTACAAAACCATGCACCAAGTTTTTGGCGCCGTTGCCGGGGAATAGTTATTGTTTAGGTAGAAATTTTTATTTTATTAGGTCTACTCACTAGAATCCTTTCTAGTGAGATTTTTATTTTCTTTTTCTAGGATTTTCTTTAGTCTATCTTTTTCTTCGTGTTTTTGTTCGTAACCATTGCCATCCACTATCATGGAAGGTGGTAATATCTTTGATCCCAACAACCCACTTCAACCAAACCACCCACCACAACCAAACCAACCTCCTAGACCCCGCACCTTAGGAGAGTATTCCCGACCTAGCCACCTTGGCTATCGAAACACCATTGAGCTCACTCAAGGAGCCAATGTCACTCCCTTGCGATCCGACACCATCCGGTTGGTGCAAAGCGGATGCGCATTCCATGGACTTCGTTCCGAAGATCCAAACCAACATCTCAAGGATTTCCTCAAAATCGTAGACTCTATAGACCTTGATGTTGCAACTCGAGAGACGACCCGATTGCGTCTCTTCCAATTCTCTCTACGGGACCAAGCTAGTCAATGGTTTGAGCGACTTCCCGCAGGATCCATCACCTCTTGGGACGATCTCACAACTCGTTTCCTTGCTCAATTTTTCCCACCGGGGAGAACTACCAAGCTAAGGAATGATATCTTGGCGTTCCAACAACGTCAAGGCGAAACCCTCTACGAGGCATGGACTCGATTCAAGGACTTACTCCAAAAAGTCCCTCATCATGGCATAGACCTTTGGCTCCAAGTCCAAATCTTCTATGACCACATCAATCTCCACACGAGGCAAACCATTGACCAAGCGGCCGGTGGCAAGCTACGTGATCTAAGTGCGGAACAATCATGGGATCTCCTAGAAGATCTTGCTCTATATGACAACGAAAGTTGGAATGACCCCCGTGATTTGAATAAAACAGTCAAGGCAAAAAACACTTACAATTTTTTTTTACTTATCAATAAACCAAACCCCACCTCACTTTTATAAAACGTTAAATACAAAAAAAAATAAAAATAAATAAATAATAAAAAAAAGAAAAAAAAAATTAAATGTGATAACCTCTCTTCTCTCTCTCACCCTTATCCCCACACACATGTGTCTTCTTCCTCTCCCTCCTTCTGCAACGCTTCACCATCGCCACCACCTAATAACAAGCTCAGATCTGCTCAAATGATGCCAGAAAAACCACGAGGGTTGTCATAACAACACAGGACTGGCTCTCCTTGTCTCAATTCGGGGGTCAGCACAAAAGGGTGAAGCATGGGGGGGACGAATTCCCTATTCGGCCTCAAGTCCACTGATAACAAAAGGAAGGGAATCAACCTTACTTGTTTTACTTCTTTTTATCTCACCACTCAGTTCACAAGCAAACCACTTCCCAAAACATCACTCAAAAATCTCTCTCAAAAATCAAAGGGTTTGCTATGGTGGTTGCTTGCTTGGAATCAGAGTTGGGTTTATTCGTGTTCGAAAGAGGGTTAACCCTTATCATTTTTATTCCCTTCTTATTCCACCGATCGGTCCACAGGTAAACCACACCTCAAAACTTCACTCACAAATCAAAGAGTTTACTGTGGTGACTTGCTTGCTAGGATCGGATCGGGTTTATCATTGTTCGGAAATTTTTGTTGTCTCTCTCTCTCACAATCGGTCTCGAGTTGTAAGAATCTAAATCCTTGTTTTGATGTCCTTGTATATATATACTTCTGTGTTTTATTGGAATTTTGATCGGGAACAAAATGATTCGATTGATTTTATTTTTAATGATTTGCGCTTGATTTGTTGTTTTTGTGGCAAAACTTAAAATGATAAAAACTAAGGAACTAAAAGAAAAACTAGATTGGCTCTTGGTTTGGAAGTGCTTAATTTCAGATTTGCTATTTCTATGCTTATTAGCTTATAACTAATCTTGTTGAACGATGGAAACAATGAGTTGTTTGTTTGCGCGTCGAGACCCCTCACAACCCAACAGTGGGTTTTCCTTCTTTTACATCTCTTGAAAAACTAGTAGATGAAATATATGTTTTGTTGGTTTTGATAAGTTGAGATAGTCCTAAACCTCCTCGTCTTTTTTACTTGTTGTCGAGAACCACCACCCAATCAGTGGGTGACTTCTTTTGTGTACCGAATTTGATTTTTGATAGTTAAAATGGTTAAATGGATTGCGTGTAAATTGATTTGAGGTCGGCTTTCTTGTGTGGTCGACCCACTGCTCCTATAGTGAGTGAGATTGGTTTTGCTATGTTGTTTTCTTAATAACTACTTCCAAGGTTAAATAGACAAAAAAATGGTACATGTTTGACTTTGTTTTGGACTAAAATTTGGTTCATGTGGTCTGGGTTGAACTCACTATTCAAACAACTCCAACAGTTGGGGTAGTTATTTTGTTTCTTCTTGTTGCTACCTTACGTTGCTCGCGGTCTCGTTTGCGATAGAGTATGCTTTGGTGTTAATAAGTGAAACTCAGTTTCATCCATTTCCTCTTTTGCCCTGCTGTCGAGACCTCACCCAAATGAATTGGTGATTAGTTTTTGAAATCGTGTACTACCTTTTTAGCCCACTGTTGTCAAGCAAGACACAACATATATAATATAACATATGGCTAAATCTCATTTTTTTTTTGAAATTGGATTAATAAGGTAACTGGTTTTGGGTTTGGATTTGCAATGTACTGGTGTGTATGGGCCGAAGCCCATTTAGTTCAAGCAACAAAATAGGGTGCGTTTGAATGGTAAATAAATTGTTATAGAGCTTTTGAAAAATAAACAAAAAGGGTGCGTGGTGTAAGTTTTCCAAAACTGAATTTTCTTTTTACCATTTTACTTTCATGTACAAATAAGGGTGAATCAAATAGTATAGTACAATGTATCTGCGGATGGATACGAATCGAATCAAATTACTTGTTTTCGTCAGCCTATCTCGCGCCTTATTCTCATTTACTCGTTCCCGACACTACTTCATGACACACTCTAATTTACTAAACACATCTTTATAAAACGGAATATAAACTATAAATGAAATTTAATTTTCGAATCATTAGTTAATATTTCATATAATACTAAACAATACTCGTTTTCATAACGACGGTTATCATGACACTTTGTCACCATGGTCACTAAAACAATACACGGGACATGCCTGATTTTCTAAAAATCCTACCTTTATAACTTACAAGTGTATTTTTAATATAAACTCTTTTAATAAACCCTTTACTTAAAGTATAGTTTTTACAAACATTTATTATTAACTAACAATTGCTTATATATATAAACATATACCCTTTTGATGATACGAAAAGTGTTACGCTTTTAGGGGTTCATTTAAGCCCTAATTCGTATAAATGTGATCAAATATTGCCCTAAATCGTTTCTTTTGTCATTTTAGGCACTTTTGAGAAGAATTCTGGAAAACATGCATATTCGGACGTTTTTGGAGCATAAAAGTGAAGAAAACGGCAAAGTCTCAAAAGATGAAGAATTACAACCTGACGGCGTCAGAGTCACAAGGTGACGTCGTCAGAAAGCCTTGACAAAAGAGTAGAAACCAATTATCAAATGACGAGCCAGAAAGATTTTGAGAATTAACACCTGACGCCGTCAGGTGTTAGAAGTTGTAGGCCGTCAGGTTATAACTTAAAGAGTGACGGGCCAGAGGAGATTATAAGGTGACGGCGTCGGAAGTGGATCTAGGCCATCCGAGAAACCTAATGGCGGCGAGCTGACGGCGTCAACCCTTATAACCTGACGTTGTCAGAATGTAAAATCTATATATATTTTTCTAATTTTCATTCATTAAGGGTGGAACTTTGTGGAGAACTTTTAGGGCAAACCCTAAAGACGAATTTTCTGTACTTTTTAGGGTTTCCAACCCTTGGAACCCTCATGCTTAATTAAAGATAAGTCTTCACTTTAATTCAATCAATATGTCTATGTGTTGGTTGATTATCTCTTTTGCTTGTCTTTTAATTAACATGTGTAGCTAAATTCTCTAGTGTTTGCTTAGATCTAATGAAACCTAACTATTAATTATTGGTTGATTGGTGTGTGTTGTTGTTTGTTGGGATGATTGTTCCATCAATGTTAGGCTCAAGAAAACTGGCCAACCTCCTTTATGGTAACGTGCTTGAACGTCTTGGGAAACATGTAGCCAAGGCATACTAGGCTATTAAGGTAGTATTTAACGCATGAGCCACTGTTTACAACCCCTATGGTTGTGCCGTGCATGGCATAGGGCGAGATAAGAGCTCATAGAATTGGAGAGATATGTATGCCACTCCATGAGTTATTAGGAATACACCCTTCATCCACACAAGTAACACACATATCAATTAACCGGTAAAAGATAGTTAGGGAGTAATGAAATCTAAGTAAACACAATTTTCTCCATATTGTTTTCACAACCACAATAGTTTAGATATTTATTTTATTTTAATTTGCATAAGTAGTAAACTTGGGTTAGTTGACTAGCAACTAATTCCGCCCTTCCTCTAAAAACCGAGATTTTAATTGCTTTCAAAAAAATATAAAAATACAAAAAGAATCTTCCTTCCACCCTTAGACCTATTAGAGTAGCTTTTCTATCCTAACGAACACTATTCCCTGTGAGAGAACGATCAATCCCCCGTACTTACCACTATCCTATACTACATCGGTCAGGTACACTGCCTGGTGGGGTTGTAAGCCTCTTGAGATCCCTCGAGAGGTAAAACCTGTTGTAAGGTCACAAAACCACGCATCAAGTTTTTGGCGCCGCTGCCGGGGAATAGTTATTGTTTAGGTAGAATTTTTATTTCTTTAGGTCTACTCACTAGATTCCTTTCTAGTGAGATTTTTATTTTCTTTTTCTAGGATTTTCTTTAGTCTATCTTTTTCTTCGTGTTTTTGTTCGTAATCTTTACCATCCGCCATCATGGAAGGTGGTAACATCCTTGATCCCAACAACCTAATTCAACCAAACCACCCACCACAACCAAACCAACCTCCTAGACCCCGCACCTTAGGAGAGTATTCCCGACCTAGCCACCTTGGCTATCGAAACACCATTGAGCTCACTCAAGGAGCCAATGTCACTCCCTTGCGATCCGACACCATCCGGTTGGTGCAAAGCGGATGCGCATTCCATGGACTTCGTTCCGAAGATCCAAACCAACATCTCAAGGATTTCCTCAAAATCGTAGATTCCATAGACCTTGATGTTGCAACTCGAGAGACGACCCGATTGCGTCTCTTCCAATTCTCTCTACGGGACCAAGCTAGTCAATGGCTTGAGCGACTTCCCGCAGGATCCATCACCTCTTGGGACGATCTCACAACTCGTTTCCTTGCTCAATTTTTCCCACCGGGGAGAACTACCAAGCTAAGGAATGATATCTTGGCGTTCCAACAACGCCAAGGCGAAACCCTCTACGAGGCATGGACTCGATTCAAGGACTTACTCCAAAAAGTCCCTCATCATGGCATAGACCTTTGGCTCCAAGTCCAAATCTTCTATGACCACATCAATCTCCACACGAGGCAAACCATTGACCAAGCGGCCGGTGGCAAGCTACGTGATCTAAGTGCGGAACAATCATGGGATCTCCTAGAAGATCTTGCTCTATATGACAACGAAAGTTGGAATGATCCCCGTGATTTGAATAAAACGGTCAAGGCAATATCTTTGCCTTCGAATAATTCAAGCACTTCCGACCGTAGGATCATAGAACTTGAAGACCAAGTCAAGTTTCTCATGAAATCCTACGAAGCTCCTAAACCTTCAAGCCAAGTGAACAAAATCACTTCTTCGTGCGAATTATGTAGTGGTCCCCACGACACTCGTGATTGCATGGAACTCCCCGAACAAGCTTTTGCGGACTACGCATCCACGCGTACCGACGGAGCGGGAGATAAGTGGTACACTTTCAAACCCGAGCCAAACCCCTACGGAGATTCATACAACCCCTCATGGAAAAATCACCCCAACCTTAGGTGGAAGCCAAACCAAAACGCACCCCAAAACAATTCTTCCAACCCACCTAACCGGTTTCAACCCAACGGTAACTCCTCAAACCGTACCTTCAACAACAATCCTTCCAACAACTATGGTAGTACCAACAATTTTGAAGGATTGATGTCAAATTTTATGGCATCTCAAGAAGCTCGTATAGCTAAATTCACATCCGAATTTAATCAACAACAAGTAGAGATGACCAACAAGATTGACAACTTGTTGAAGGCTCTCAACAACCAAGTGCTATCACCTCCACATAAGGACGCTAGGAACACTAATAGCGGACCCCAAGTCAAAGACCCTTCTTCATCCAAACATTTCCACTTCGTCAACGTTGTAACCATTAGACCCATTGATAGGAGTGAGGATGATAATGAATCAAAGGATGATGTTAAGGAAATAGAGGTTGATAGGAAGATAGAAGAAGTAGTAGAAGAGGAAGACTTCTTCAATAAATTACCAACTAAGGAAGACCGAGCATATCATAAGGATCTATTCGATGACCCCGAGACACCTACTTCCTAGGTAATCAAATCTTCAAACTAGGCGATCCTTCTAATCTCAACATACCATGCAACATCGGACACTTGCATGTGTGGAAAGCTTACATCGACCCTAAATCGCCCATAAACATCATGACTAGAGCCCGATACAACCTGATAATGAAAAACCAACTTGGGTATAGGCTATTCCTCGATAAAGGATGGATTAGTAACTTCACGGGAAGAGTTAAGGGATTACCGGTATACGTAGGGAACTTCACCTACCTCACCAACTTTGTGATTGTAGAAGACATCCGCCCCATAGTCGACGCTAGTTTGACCCAAGTAGTTTTAGGCAAGTCGTTTACCGAGGTCTTTAGAATGACTTATGAACCTTCTTTAGGGATAGTTAAATTTAAGGATGAGACCGATGAAGCGAACTACCAAATGCCGTATAAAATAGAGAAATTCCAACACTTGTCCAATGTTGAGAAGGAACTCAAACAAGCGGTTTACTATAGGAATGATGAGGATAGACGTAGGGGAGTAGACTATGTCATGGAAAGGATTTTCGGTTTCTACAAAGATTGTTTGAAACTAGGGCCGGAATACAAAACCGGAAAAGAGGATGACGTAGAAACCATGACCAACGATGAAGTCACGTAACGTACGGTGACTTTGAGTCTAGCTACAAGACTCGTAAATAAGGAAAAACGCTTCTTGGGAGGCAACCCATGTTTTGTGTGTTTTTGTGTGTTTATTTGATTTTATTTGCTTCCGTATGTAAGTTATATTTTTTGTTTTTAACTTCATCTTAACTACATATAAAGGTATTTTGCAAAAGCTAAGTGTAAGGGAAATCTAAATCGGTTTATAAAGAACGAATGAACATGAATCATAACAATGTAATTAACATACATATTAGTATATGTTTGAGTCAAATGCTTGTATCGAGTCATAATGAATTTTTGCAGGAATTCCAGGAAGTAAGATTTAGTTTTTCCAGAATTTTTCCGGAAACTTAACATGAGAATTCTGTCAGAACTTTCTGACGGCGTCAGGCCTAACACCTGACGGCGTCAGGTTAAAATTTTCTGCAATTTTTGAAAGTTTTGTATTTCTTCCGGAAACCTAAAAAAGTTTTGTCAATTCTTTAACTTATAATCTCCAGGAATTCTTCAAAATATTCATTCCACAAGCATTATATCCTATTATGTAGATTTTACCGCCGATTTTACGCGAGGTTGGCCTTTATCTTTTTCAGGTTAACAGGTTATTTTGGACAAGAAGACGATTTATATTTTGGAAGGGAAGCTTTGAACGTTCGTTTCTCTTGGAAGAAGATCTAACAATGTTACATCATTATCCACATCAAACGATTCAGGGGAGTATTNTGCTAATAGTTCTTTTTCAGTGGTGGTGTAATGACTTTGAGCTTCAGTCATTGTCTTGCTTGCGTAGTGAATTGGCTGAAAATGTTTGGTCTTGCGTTGCCCCAGGACTGCACCGATAGCAAAATCACTTGCATCGCACATGAGCTCAAATGGCAAGTCCCAATCGGGGGCAACAAGAATCGGTTAGGGCAATTTTAGCGCCAATTTAAAATTTTTTACAACATTTAGAAGTGAAACTTTGATCTTAATGAGCGTCTCATGGATAGGAAATTGTATGACTAGCACAAAACTGTACCACTAAAAAATTTTCCACCCCAAATACAATGTTTTGAAAATCGCGCCTAAGGCGCTGAGTCGCTTGAGTCCCTAGCTTTTGGGATTTTTTTAGATCGAGTCGCACAACATGCATAACTCCCACAAAAGTCGCAGCGACTCGGGATTTTGAGACTTGGGACTAGTCGCGCCTAGATGATGTAATAGGTTTTGGGCCTTTTTACCTTTAAATATTACTACATAAATCACATGGGCCTTATATCTCTAATATTCTAATATAATAAATACTAAACCTAACTTAGAAAACTAAATAAAAAACACAATACGGTGACACAACTCACAAGGCGCCTCCATTTTTCTTCATGTTCATCCATTTCTTCAATCAAGTAAGTATAGATTCTTTTAATTCACATATGTAATCACTTGATTCACTTCACTCAGTTCACTGTCATATGTATATTTATATTGAATACTTTTTAAAGATGCTTGATTCACTTCGTCATATATAATGGGTTTGTTTCGGAGATGATATATACAAGTAACAATACAAAATTGTGATAGTTAATGAGCAAAGCAATGAGGGGGAATTTGACAGGCCATTATGTATATTTATATTGTATGCATTTTATACCAAGTAAAATCTAATGGAAGTAGCTATGTACATTTTATACCAACTAAAAGATAGGAACTTAGGAAGATTTAATATTCATTTTTATTTGACAAGAAATAATCACCTCAGGCTTGCAACACTTTATTAAAAAATGTATTCCTTGTATCAGTTAATCAAATGGATGGAGTGTTTGGTTGGTTAATTTTGTTATAATTTTAATGGACTATTTGGTGTTATAATTTTGTTGTTGATACTTGTTAATTTGTTCAAATTCATAAGTCATAAACTTATATATTGTAATGTATTTTTTAGGGCTTTAAGATAGTTCGTCATGGATGCTGAAAACCAATCAAATGCTAGAAGTAGAGACCCGGGTTGGAAATATGCAACAAAAGGATCTATTCCAGGGACAACCGTTTGCCGTTTTTGCAACAAAATCACACGCGGGGGAATTTATAGGGCTAAGCAACATTTGGCAGGTGGGTATCGAAATTTCAAAGGATGTCTAAAATATCCTGCTCATGTCCGTGAAGAAATGAGGGAGTACTTTCGGGTCCTTATACAAAATAAGCAAAATTCAGAAGTGTTACCTGATTTTGATGATGTAGAAGATTATGGGTATGATGAGGATGAAGCAGTTGGCAGTGGCTCTCAAGTTGGCAGTGGCTCTCAACAAGGTAGTGGAAAGTCTCAAACTCAACCATCGAAAAAGTAAAAAGGTGTAAAAGGTCCTATAGATATGTTTTTCACACCTCCACCGGAACAAGTTGCAAAAAACCGCAAAGACGGAAAAATGAAGCAATCAACCATCAATGAGATATGCAAAAAAGAACTTCGAGATAAAGCGTGCAAAGAGTTAGCTAATTGGTTCTATGATGCTGGATTGCCATTTAATGCCGTTAATCATGATAGCTTTCGTATAGCTATGGAAGCAGTAGCCCAACATGGAACGGGTTTTAANAAAAGCAAAAAGGTGTAAAAGGTCCTATAGATATGTTTTTCACACCTCCACCGGAACAAGTTGCTAAAAACCGCAAAGACGGAAAAATGAAGCAATCAACCATCAATGAGATATGCAAAAAAGAACTTCGAGATAAAGCGTGCAAAGAGTTAGCTAATTGGTTCTATGATGCTGGATTGCCATTTAATGCCGTTAATCATGATAGCTTTCGTATAGCTATGGAAGCAGTAGCCCAACATGGAACGGGTTTTAAACCTCCTAGTTACCACGAGGTTCGAGTCCCATATCTTGCTAAAGCTGTCAAGTGGACTGATGAAATGGTAAAACAAGTGCACCATGAGCAGTGGGCTAAGTATGGTTGTTCTTTAATGTCTGATGGATGGCGAGATTCAGTAGCTCATAAAGACATAATCAATTTTCTTGTCAATTCTCCAAGAGGTTCTGTTTTCATTAGGTCAATTGATGCTTCAAACGTTGTTAAGAATTCCGACAATATATATATATATATATATATATATATATATATATATATATATATATATATATATATATATATATATATATATATATATATATATATATATATATATATATATATATATATATATATATATATATATATATATATATATATATATATATATATATATATATTATATATATATATATATATATATATATATATATATATATATATATATATATATATATATATATATATATATATATATATATATATATATATATGATGCTTGATCAGATGGTGGAGGAAATTGGAGAGCCAAATGTTGTTCAAGTAGTGACGAACAATGCATAAAATTATAAAGCAGCGGGTCAGCTATTAATGGCAAAACGTAAACACTTATATTGGACTCCATGTGCTGCACATTGTATTGACCTTATGCTTGAAGATATTGGAAAGATTCAAAGAGTACGACAAACGCTAAAGAGGGCAATGACTTTAAATGGTTATATATATGGTCGTACTGGTGTTGTGAACATGATGAGAAAGTTCACCGGGAAAAGGGAGTTGCTTAGGCCAGCAACAACAAGATTTGCCACTGCTTACATTACTCTTCGTTCAATACAGATTCAGAAAATGAACTTGAGAAAAATGTTTGCATCTGATACTTGGACAAAAAGTAAGTATGCTAAGGAGCAAGCTGGTAAGCATGTGGCTAGTATTGTTGCGATGCCTACGTTTTGGAGTAACATTGTGTACACTCTTAAGTTGACGGGTCCGATTGTAAGTGTTCTTCGATTAGTAGATGGCGAAAAGAAGCCCGCAATGGGTTACATATACCAGGCTATGAAGAAGGCAAAAGAAGCAATAGCATCTTCTTTTAACAATGATGAAAATAAGTACAAGGATGTGTTTGCCATTATCGACAAAAGGTGGGAGTGTCAACTTCATCAACCGTTACATGCTGCTGGATATTATTTAAATCCACAATTTTACTACTCAGATCCTACGATTGAGGACGATCCAGAGGTGTCATCGGGGATGTTACAATGCATTATGAGGCTTGTACCAAATGAGGATGAACAAAGCAAACTTATGGCAGAAAAGCGAATGTATAAAGATGCGGAAGGTATTTTGGGATATAAACTAGCCAAACGTGACCGAAATATCAAATCACCAGGTAAATTTAACTATTAAAGATAACACATACTTTTTTTGATATCGCAATTTCCTGAAACATGTACTTTTTTTGTAGCTGAATGGTGGAGTTCTTATGGAAATGAAGTTCCTCATTTAAAGAAGTTCGCTATAAAAGTTCTAAGTCTTACGTGTAGTGCAACAGGGTGTGAGCGTAACTGGAGCATATTTAGTCTTGTAAGTATTTACATTATCGAATATTATTACATCAGTTGAGTTGAGTTTGAATTTGAAACTTGGAACATATTTAGTCTTGAAAAGTTATAAGTATATATTTTGTCACTCACTAACTTTTGATTCTTTAATTGACAGCTTCATAACAAAAGGAGAAATAGACTTGATCAAGCTAGGCTCAATAATTTGGTTTATGTAAAATACAATCGGCAATTAAAGAAACGTTTTGATCGTCGTGATGTTATTGATCCTTTATTGTTAAATGAGATTGATGAAAGTAATGAATGGTTGATTGGTAGAATGTATGAGGGTGAACCACCAAGGAATGATCAAAACCAAGTAGATGAATCAAACTATAATCTTAGATCCAATGATGTGTATGCTAGTTCAAGCTCAAGGGGAAGAGGAATGGGAGGCTCTAGTTCTAGATCAAATCTTGTGGATGAAGATGATGAGGTTGTCGTTTTAGAGAACAGTGACACCGAAGAAGAAGATGTTGAGGAGGAGGAATCTGATCACAACGAGGAGGGATACAATTTGAAGATGATGACGATGGGGAATTTGATGAATTAGATTGAAATCTCGTACTTTGTTTCATTAAGTAGTTTTTTTATGAAATATTATCATGACAATGTGGCATACTGGCATTCTGCCTTGAATATTGTTGTGTTGGTGGCTTGCTGCACAGCCTGCACTTGCTTGATATTTTGTATTTAAATGCCACCTTTGTTAGATTTAGATGTAAAGTATTAACTGTTGATTATGTGTTGTAGTTGTAGACTTGTAGTTCTGGTTTGCTACAACTAGTCCTGTGGATTTTTAATCTTTCCCCTTTGTTAGATGTATTAAGTATCTCAAATGTTATTTTCTTTATACAATTTGCATTAAATTGTGACATATGCTATAATAAAAACTTATTGTATTTAGTGCGCCTCATATGTATGAATCCCGCGATTTGGTTTGCGCCTCGACTCAAGGCTCTTTGACCCCCTTTGTGCCTTAGTGCGCCTTGAGCTTTTCAGAACATTGCCCAAATATGTGAGGTTCGCCCCTAGAATTGGTAGGAAAAGCACCCATCTTTGGTGCTATGATGTGAGTACCGGTAGCATTTAGATTCTAGAACTTGCGTTAGGACCATCTCAAATCCACAAGTGAGACTACATTCGTGTAGTTAGGATTTACTACATGATAAGAGGCATTAGGATTAACCCATTGTTTTACACCCGTATATTTGTTATAATTACTTTGGCTTCATTGGTCAAGTAATTCTCCCACACCCTTTGCGTTGTATCCATTTTTGTTACACGATACCCCTAGTACACCCCTCCGAGCCTATCCTTTCGTTTCGACCTTTGAGCATCTTACTCAAAGTGAGAATTTGTTTACACCCCACTAAATGTACACCCAAATCGCCTTAGCCTACCTTGTATGCACCCACCTTTGGTGCATTATTGTGAAAACATTTGTTAAACCCTTAGTTAATTATCCGGTCAATTACATGGTTGCTAAGTTAAGTCATATCCTTGTACATATTGTTTTAGGACGATTGGGACTCATGGGTAAACTACTAGTGTAATGGAGTAATGGGGAAGAGCAACATTATTACCCCCATACGTGCTAAATATTTTAAAAGTACTCCAAGTTTTTCGATTATCTTAATTCGAGTCATTAGAATAGTAATTGTAAAGTTATGTAAAGATTCAAGTGTAAGGGGAATGCAACTCCCCTATGATGTATTATTTTGGATGGTAGGGCAAGAGTGTATGAAAAAAAATCGAAAAATCTAGAAAAATACAAAAAAAATATGAAAAAGAGAAGTAGAAAAAAAACATACGGACTACCATCCCGTCTCCTTTTATGTTTCTTTTTAGTTTTTGTTATTTCATTTTTAGACTAAGATTGAGTCGAGTCTTGACTTAAGCAACGATGTATAGTGCATGTATTTGATCATGATAATTAACTCGCCACCACTAAAATACCCTTTATTCCAACCAAACCGTGTTTATCATATCCCTACACCTTACGTTACAACCCTTTGTAAAGCCCTCTTTGATAGTTTATCTTAAGTGCTTACCACTACGCCAAAAATGACCTTTCGTCACACATGGTCGTTTTTGAACGGTCACACTGTGATATTTTTACGTGACTAAAGGTACCAGCGTTAAATAAACAGCCACACTTGATCCGATTTGTGTGACCATTTCGTAAACTATTTGTCACGCATTTGTGTATATATGTGACTAGAGGGTAACTGGTAAATATTTTTCCATCATTTAGTCACTTTTAATTTGGGACGTGTGACCGATGCAAATCAGCTCGAAACATTAGTCACGCTATAGATATACATATGTGACACATATATGTCACACAATTGAACAATGTGACCAAAGAAGATATATGGTCACACGAAGTACTTGTGTATGTGGCTAAATTATATAGTCAAGTTTGTCGCACATTATATAAACGTGACTGCTATTCTTTGCTGAATAGTTAGCCAAATATGAATTTTAAATGTGT
>LBNU01008713.1:0-10331 GCA_014162995.1 Artemisia annua | reverse complement strand
CTCTTAGATTTTGACAAATTGGGTTTTTGAGTAATAGTGTTATTTTGTTTGATATCAGTGGTGGGATATGTTAGTTAAGGATATTAGAACATGCCTGTATACTTGAATTGTTACAAATCTCATTCGAGGTATGATCTAGATGTTCTTAGGGTTTCGTAGATTTGGGTATTTTTGATGTGTTGTTGTTTGTTCTAATTCAGTGCTCATAACATGTTCTAATATGCTTGAATTGCATGAAATCAGTGATATAAGAACATGATTATACATAACTTGTAATCTAGATAGATCAGGGTTTATACGTGTTTTCGAAAACATGCATATGTTTAATATTTGTGTTCTTAACATTGGTTATGTGCTTATTTGCTTCAGGTTCACACAAGGATTCAACATCATAACACAAACGTATGTCTACATGAGTTCTCGAAATTCTTGTATAAGAATTTTCGAAAAGTGATTTTTATCGAAAACATTTATCGAGATCCTTCGATAAGTTATCGAGAAACCTCATAACTTAGTTATCGAAATCTCTTTATCACTTATCGAAATCTCTCAATAAGTGTTATCGAAATCACAAGGTTTTCAAAATCCCTGATTTATCGAGATCATGGAAAACTGTCTTATCGAGATCACTGGATTCAAGTTATCGAGAACATTTGTCTGACTAGTTATCAAGATCTTTCAGTTTGAAAGTTATCGAGAACTCTCAATACAAATGTTATCGAGATCACTGAATTGGAGAGTTATCGAGAACACAGATTTACAAGTTATCGAGATCACACTTAGAATAATTTTTGAAAAGTTTGTATAACATGTAAACTTTATAAAAACTAAGTTGTATTCTTGTGAACTTGTGTTCATGTGTATGTGACCATTGCATCATTTGTGGATGTTTAATGTTTGTATTATCTATTAGATGTACTTAATTTGCATAATATGTGTTGAATGCTTACCATTACATCTTAGATTACATACAATTTATCATCGTCATAACAAACATCTCACGAGCTTAATGAAACTTGCATGCAAAATGTAAAATGAAATGGTCTTAAGTATCAAACTCGTACGTTAACTTACAAACTAACAAGTTGAATGTTTGATCTTATGACATCACATTTTCAGTTCATAATGGCTCAACAACAACAAGAAGCAGAAAATGCACCCGCACATAATCTTCCACTTAAGACACTTGGTGAAGTAGTTCCAGCTGACTACCATGTGACCCTTGGCAAGAACAATCTTCGTTTAGACTTCAACAAGCTCAGGATTACTGAAGATTCTTTCCGGATCGTCAAAGACATTCTATTGGCACATCCGTGCAAGAGCATGCTTACGAAGTCTCTCAGAATATGTGGCTATGGCTGCCTGCTGTGCTCAAATCATTTGGATGCGTACGCAGCTGATGGACTATGGCTACTCATTCGAAAAGATTCCGATGTACTGTGACTCAAAAAGTGCCATTGCTACTTCCTGCAACACGGTTCTACATTCCAAGTCTAAGCACATCGATCTCCGATATCATTTCATCAAGGAGCATGTCGAGAAGGGTACAGTAGAGTTATACTTCGTGGGTACCGAATACCAATTGGCAGACTTGTTCACTAAACCTTTACCACCAGCTAGGTTTACTGAACTCGTTCACCGAATTGATATGCGTTGTTTGACTCCAGATTATTTAAAATCTCTTCTGAAAAACAATTAATGGAGTCAAACTCCAAAAATATCTTTTGTAAATATTTATTCAAAAACAAAAGAAAAAATGAAAAAACCATAAAATAACAAAAAAGATTTTCTTTTATTTTCTTCTAGTATTTTTATTTTAATTTTGGTTCACAAATGCAAGCACACGATCTCGTTCAACACTTTGGTCTTTCAAAATTTTCCATATTTTCACGACCAAATGTTGAGGGGGAGAATGTTCGTCAAAATTTCTCAATTTTACTCAAAAGACGTGCACTTGCATTAAAAGATTCTTTTTGCTTTTAATTTTGGTGGTATTTCACGAAATATTGTTAAGTCAATTAAATTTGACATCTCTTTCTATTAGGTTATGCTTTAGAAGATAGTTTTTGCCATAAGTCGTTAAGTTAACCGTTAATAATCTTATTTAGGACTTATTATAGGATTCTTGTAGTTAAGGGACTTAAGTTGCCAAGTTGTGAAAGTCACAAAATATCCTACCTCTCCTAAACTACCCCCCGTTTTTTCTTATCATTTTCAAAAAGCAAAATCACTTTTCTCTCAACCCATCTCACGGCCAAAATCAAAACCATTAATCCGTGCTATAAATCTTCAAAAGGTTAGTTCTTCCATGATCCTTACACTATTATAACATAGGGTTTTCAAGGAATTAACAAACCAATGGTTAGATTTTGCATAGTTTGATTATCGAACACCTAGGGTTTATGCGTGTATTGAGATTCTTGAATATGTTTGTTTAGGTTAAATAGACATAGGGCTTTTGTGATTTTAACTATCCTAATCATGTTTCCAGCCTTTAATCTTAACCTATAACATCATAAGATGAATTTCGATGACCCTTAGATTTCGACAAATTGGGTTTTTGAGTAATAGTGTTATTTTGTTTGATATCAGTGGTGGGATATGTTAGTTAAGGATATTAGAACATGATTGTATGCTTGAATCGTTTCAATTTCATTTTATGCATAATCTAGATGTTCTTGGTGGTTTCGCGAATTTGGGTTTTTCTTCTATGTTGTTGTTTGCTTCAATTCAGTGTTTACAACATGTTTGTTTGTGTCTAAATTGCATGTTTTCATTAACAAAACAACATGTATTCAGATTGCTCATGATCTAGATGATTTAGGGTTTATACAAATTATCGAAAACTTGAGTATGTTTGTTGACTGTGTTTGTAACGTTGTTTTTGTGCTTAATTGTATCAGGTTCACTCAAGGAAACAACAAAAACCATCAAACGTATGTCTACAATGCAATCTCGAAATTTCTTGTATAAGAAATTTCGATAAGTATAAAGTTATCGAAAACTTTTATCGAAATTTTTGATAAGTTATCGAAAATTCCCATAAGTTATATTATCGAAATTTTTTATAACTTATCGAGATTTTTCAATAAGAGTTGTCGAGATCTTTGAAGTTTTCGAAAACCCAAAATTGTCGAAATCCTGTGAACAGTGCTTATCGAAATCTTTTGATTCAAGTTATCGAAAACTTTGCCTTGACAAGTTATCGAAAACTTTCAGTATTGAAAGTTATCGAGAACTTTCAATTCAAATGTCTTCTAGATCACTGAATGGAGAGTTGTCGAGAACATGGATTTGCAAGTTGTCGAGATTATACTTAGACTAATTTTGAAAAGTTTGTATAATTTGTAAACTTTCTAAAACTAAGTTGTATTCTTGTGAACTTGTATTATTGTGTTTGTGACTGTTGTTAAATTAAGTTGTGGATGTTCAATGATTGTGTAACTCCTTAGATGTACTTAACTTGCTTTATGTGCCATGAATGCTTGTCGTTACGTCTTAGATTACATACAATTTATCATCGTCATAACAAACATCTCACGAGCTTAATGAAACTTGCATGCAAAATGTGAAATGAAATGGTCTTAAGTATCAAACTCGTACGTTAACTTACAAACTAACAAGTTGAATGTTTGATCTTATGACATCACATTTTCAGTTCACAATGGCTCAACAACAACAACAAGCAGAAAATGCACCCGCACAGAATCTTCCACTTAAGACACTTGGTGAAATAGTTCCAGCTGACTACCATGTGACCCTTGGCAAGAACAATCTTCGTTTAGACTTCAACAAGCTCAGGATTACTGAAGATTCTTGCCGGATCGTCAAAGACATTCTATTGGCACATCCGTGCAAGAGCATGCTTACGAAGTCTGCTTCTGTTCCAACCTTCTACATTCACCAGTTCTGGCACACTGCTCAGGTTAATTTGGATGATGCTTCATTCAAGGTCACTCTAGAACAACAGGAATACGAAGTTGATCTAGATGTTCTCAGGACGGTTCTAATGCTTCCTACTTCCAATGAATATGAACCGATGTTGACAGAGCTTGAAGTACTCGACTACATGATTCAGCTTGGTTATGATACAGAAGAGTCCTCCAGGCTTATACTGTCCAAGTTCAACGTCAAGTATCTACCTCAACCTTGGAGAACATTTTACATGCTTATCATCAGATCTATCACGGGACGGAAGAGTGGTCATGAACATCCCCGACTATCCCATCTGCAAGTATTCTGGGGGATGATGAGCAAGGCCAACATTGACTTTGCAGATCCAATCATGAGCGACATCATCTTTCAGATCCGTACTACTGGTCGAACCATGATTCCGTTCTTAAGGTTCACCAAAATGCTCATTGACTACCTCGTTGGCAAAACTCCTGAGTTTCGCCAAAGGATGTTTGACCGTACCGAACCAAAGCACAGCATTGTGGACGATGACAAGATTGCTTTCGTCAAGTCCATTCAGTTCACTCCAAGGACCACAGGCCTGAGAATACCTGACAATCTTCTGAATGACAAGATTCTTGCATCTTCGAACTACCGAATCTACGACTTAGCCTACAAAGCTGGGAGAGTAGGCATTTCTGAAACCGAAGAAGTTCCCAGATACATAAGGGAGACTCGCAGCAAGAGAGGTGCTAAGTCTGGAAGCTCCAGTAGTACTCAAACTCCTAAACAACCAAAGTCTAAGCCTGCTGCAGCCCCAAAACGAAAAGTCATCAAGAAGAAAGTCATCACACCTGAACCATCACCACCACCATCAGAAGCTAGTGGGTCAGAATTTGGCTCCGAAACCGAAACCGACACAGATGAAGGAGGGGACTATGAAATAAGGTATGTTGCTCAAGAGGATCCTGAACTCGAACTGGCAAAACAATTAAGTTTAGAAACTCTCCATGAGCAACAACAACAACCAAGAAAAGGAATTGTCATCCGTGAACCTGGGAATGATGATGAAGAAACTGTGGTACCTGAATCTGAACCTTCAACTGACAAAGGCAAGCTGAAAAGCATAATCGTTGACACCCGATACCTGGAAAAGGAAGAGCAGAAAAAGCTCAAATTGGCTGCTCGTCTCAACCTTCAATTGCAACAAGCTCATCAGCAAAAACTTGAACTCCAAGCTAGAGAAGGTGGTTCTAGCAGCACAGTGATACCTCCAACAGCAACTGAAACAACAACAGAACAACTGGAAAAGGATGCTGAGGGTAACACTATTATGAAAGATGCTGGAGTAGAAGAGGCTACAGATGAACTACAAAAGGAAACTGAGACAACAATTCCAGAGGTCGAAGCCAAAGGTCAGGAAGAAGAGGAGTTGAGTAAGAAAACCTCAGAGGAACCGGCAGAAGAAAATCTTGATGATCAACCCCATGATCAAGATCAAGATGATCAATTCTTCGACACCGACATGCCATCACCGCCAAAAGATAGGTCTCCGACACCGGAAAGACCTCCAATCCCTCAAGGTACACCACCTAAAGATCCATCTCCACCTCACTCTGAATCAGATAGAGAAGCAGAATCATCATCATCATCATCAGACCAGTCACCACCACCACCACCACCAAAAGTAAAAAGACCAAGAATGAAGAAAGCCAGTCTGAGAACTACAAAAGCATTTTTACGGGCAAAGCATATTGCGGGATCTTCAAGGACTAGGAGAACACCACAACAACACGATGGTGATCTTCAAGACCAAATGAAGAAAATGACTACACTGGTTACTCAGCTCTCTGATAAAGTACAGGAGTTAATGCAGACTAAAGCTCAAGTTGACAAGTACATGACAGCAGATATGGAAGAGATGATCAAAGACTACACCAAAGAATACTTGGGTGAAAATCTTGTATCTACAGTAACTCCAGAATTGTTTGAACTGCTGAAACCCATCAGAAATGAGCTGGACATCAGGATTCGAGAAAACATCGTCAAAACGCTTCAGTCAACTCCTTTCTATCTTCAAACGAACAGGCCTCCTACTGAGCCTGAGGATCTAACCGTGGAACAATTGGAAACTTTGTTAGCTTCCAAACTTGCTGAAAAGGTAGAAAAGACTGATGAAGTAGCTGCATTACTTGAATCCCTGAGGGCAACAGAGTCATGTAAAGAAGCCGCTGGTACACGCAAACGTCCAAGAAAAGAGGATGATCCGGACAAAGACTCACAACGTAAAAGATCCAAGTCTAGCCGTGAACCATCATCATCCATACAACCACCAGCATCTAAGGCTTCTACCCGCAAACCACAAAGTTCAGCACCCAAGTCTGGACCCACAGCAGCAGAAGAACCATTCATGCTTCAGCAAGATGATCAACAGGAGGAACCACAACTTGAATTCATTCAAACTGAATCTCCTGAACCACAAGCTGGAAAATCATCAACAACTCAGACCGACAAGTCTAAGAGTAAGAAGAAGCAAACCAAACGCTTTACATGGTTAGATGCTCCTGAGGCTCCTGAATCTGAATGGGTCACTACAATGATTAAAGCTCATCCACCGCTTGAAACCGAAGAACCACTCCCGGGAAACACTCTACAATATGCTCAGAGTATTCTTTCGGGTCTTCAGCTGGAGAAGGTGACGAAAGCTGAACTTAGGCGAATCAACAAGGATGCTCGTGACTTTCTTAAGGCACGATCAAGAAACAAAATAGAGCTGGACTACCATTTGCAGAACATTGCATCAGCTTTATCAGACTCCTTTGATTGGCTTAATCCGGAAAGCAACTTTGATACACATGGAAAGCACAACGAACCGTATTTCACCGACTGGACCAAACCTTTACCTCTTCAAGGCTTTGCTGACAAGCCTAGAATTCCGTATCGGTTCTTCTTCAACTTCGATCTCCGCTACCTGCAACACGACATCAAAGCTTCCAAAGATCGCTACAAGTCTTCATTAAGGATTTCAGTACCAGCTGCTCGTTATGAGGTTCCAAACATTGAAGAAACCGCTCCTATTTTCAGCAACTCTATTGTGGAATACAACAGAGACGCTTTGTTTGGAATTCAGAACTGGTCAGAACGACGAAAGCTCGGCTACACTCACAGACGTGAACGTACATCCGGTGATGTGAAGAACAAAGGCCGAATCGTCGCAATCATGCAAATCCTGGAAGATAAACGGTTTGATTATGTCTACATGAAGGAAATAGTGGTTAAGAGGCAAGACGAACAGCTCTACAAGTTTTGTGAAGCCGATTTCCCACATCTTTATCTAGATGACGTAGAAGATATGTATCTGGAGAAAGTTCAAGGAAGAATGAGGGGCTTCCCAACGTCAACTCAGTACAACTTCATCTCTTCCTTGCTCATGTACATCAGACAACTGATCATCCGTGAACGTGTAGAAGATCTACAGTTAGGTGTTGAAAGCTACCAGAATCATCTCAACTTGACCAAACCACAACTCATGATCGAAGAACTACATGACGCATCTCAACTAATGATTCTCCAAAAACCAAAGTTCGGGGTTACCTACCTCAACTCAAAGAATCAGCTACGGTTCATGCGGTTCGACGAGCTTCATAAGTTCTGTGATGCTACCTTGCAAAGAGTTCGTGATGGTCTAGTGGGGAGATTGACGGACGATCTGAACAAAGTAAAAGAAGGAAAGAATACCCGTTGGAATTCTAGCACAAGAAGAATGGTAAAGAACTTCATCCATGCCATTGAAGAAAGGCTCAACCGGAGGGAACAGATCAGGAGGCTGGAAAGTTATATCGGGGTTCGTCCATCGTTTCCGATCCTGACATTTCAGAGGCCCAATGCAAAGTTCACCGACTTCAATGCCTTGACCTCATCTCAGACTTAAGCTTTTGGTATAACCTTTCATTATTTCCAATTCATTCTTGATTATTGTGAATTATTAAGGCTTGTGTACACATAACAGTGCACAACCCATACCTTGTAAAGAAAGGACCCTGTGGTACGCTTCAGTGCTACAATCCTAAGATAAGGAGCGAAGGCTTCTTACTTTTGAGTAGAATTTATCAAACTTTTCAGATTTTCACAATTCTACTCAAAAGACAAGTATTTCACCTCAATGAGTATCCACAAGTTGAGGGGGAGTACTTGTACCAAAACATCGTTCTTAAAATCTCAAATCTTTGATGATAACTCCCCATAAGACTCAAAAAGCATATTTTAATCAAAATCGTTTGCAAAAACAACATTTGATATGCTATTTTTGAGGGGGAGAAGAAGAAAATGATCAAAATATGATGTGGCAAAGTTGTATCTCACTCGAGCTCGACTCAGAATTGACCCAAGAATTGACGAAACAAAAACCGTTAGTATTCGAAAGGATTTATCCGAGTAGATTGTACCGTTTCGAGAAACTCTTTCTAGACGTTACTTTGACGGGTCTAACTTCCTTTATGGAATGTTTACAACTTCAAGGTAGTTATTAGGGCTAGTTGTCACCTAAAAACTGACAATGCATCCCTTTAACTAAGCAACGTAACCGTGTCCCTCGGGTACATGTCTATTAAGAGTGGATCAATTCTAAAGTGCTAACTTCTCCCGCATGTGTTATTTTCCGCAAAATATTCATAAGCACATGTGGAGGGGGAGTATTTCATAAGAAAATAAAACCCTCAAAGTGTTATAAAATTTTTTTATTCACAAACACTTTGAGAGATTTTCAAATGAATGGTTTCAAAAGGCATCACTAGGATAGTCATGGAGTTATAAGGTGACTAAGGTTAGGAATAACCGTCCTATGATCCGCCTAAACCGGAGGGATCTACCCAAGGACATCACCAATAGTTAGTATTTAGAAGTCCTTAGGTATGATTCGAAAAAGGAGTAATGAATGAAACGGAGAAAGAAGGGGTTGAAGAATTAAAAAGAAACGTTATGAAAAGGGTGAAAAGAAATGAGCCCTCCAAATTATTCAACCTTAGGGCAGACACCGGGTTCAATTCATATGCTACTGGTTGTTGCTAAGGCGACACCGGTATTGAAGATAAAAGACGTCATGGACCCAGTGACGCATGCACCTTAACCTTCTAGCCACTCGGGTATCTCTCAAAAGATACTTGTTTCATTCTCACGGGGAACCGTTGTAATCTATCGACCTTCTATTTAGAGTTGGTTGATATTGAAACAGGAGACCCTGCCCCAATCTCCGCATAGGAAACCATAAGTTGCACTAATTGAGTCTAGAGCCACGAGATACATCAAAGATCTCTTAGGTACACTTAGTAATCTTACATTGGTTGTTCTACATCAATGGACACCAATTGTAAATTATCGAGTCCTTCGCAGATCTTAGCAATCTGCCTAGAACGTTCATGAGGGATTTACTTAGGTATTTCTCGAATGATTGAACGGAAATCCTGCCAGGGTCAACATCAAACAGCCCTGACAGCAGGTCACTTCGGTAATTCCTCGTGGGTTACGCTTAGTGTTTATGATGGCTTCAAACGGTCTACAGTCGTGGGGTGATCTCCAGCGACTCACCTAATCGTGGGTGTACTTAGTTGTGCTCGTGTAAGCTCCTTAGGGGGTATCCGATTAGGAACGGCCTTGGCGCGAATTAGAAGGAGTCTTCACAATATGCTGTTGATGAATTCTAGTTCAAACCTGTAAGTACCGGTTGTTTTATTGCTAACTGTTTTATTTCAGGTACAAATGCCATCTTGAACACCAACTTCTACATGCTCATACATACATCTCAATGCCAAAGAAAGCTCGATGCAACATCACAGCCTAAAGAAAAGATTCTACGACAACAATCATGAATTTTTCAACAACCATGACAAAGAGCTAAGAATGCATAAATACAACACAGTCAAAGATGTATGAGCATGTTAGAACGGAGCGAATCCATTGGAGATACCGAAAGTGACGCGTGGCGGATTACAACATCATCTCTCATTTTCACATCAATAAAGACAAAGAACAAAGAACGATGAATCACTTCTACTACAATCATTTTGAAGACGTCTAAAGCTACAAATGTCGACAGTTAAAGTCCAAAGACAAAGACGTCAAGCACCCTCAACGTCAAGTCAAAGAAACACTCTCTCTCTTCCCCCACGATGTCTTCTTCGAAATCGGAAGCATACACACTATGTTAATGATAAGAATCGGAGGCAGCGTAACCCCATATGTCCAATTAACCAAGCAAGTGTGTAGTGCCATAACTAGCCCCATGAGAATCAACTGCTGATAAACATCTCTACTCTTTAATACTTCTCTAAAACCCTAATGTATCGAGAACCTTAAACCCTCTTTTATCGAGAACCTTCGATATTACTACTTAAGTGTTTTTGTTGCTTGCTCAGTGCTTTTCTCTCTTGTATAAGAAAGAA
>LBNU01008712.1:113366-129159 GCA_014162995.1 Artemisia annua | reverse complement strand
ATCTCACGAGGTAAACCGAGTTGAATGAGATGCATTGCCATATCATCTGCTTTGATCTGCTTCCAGTCTTCAGGTGTGTAATCATCTTCTGTTTGGTCACGATAGAATGGTTGAGTAGGAGGTGTTGTGTCTGGATTTCCCGGATCTAGAACTTGTTTTGGCTTAAATGGACCTTGTTCAATGGATTTGATCATAAGTTTGCCATCATCCTTGGTTTTGATGTAACGAAGCATACGGCTTGTCCATGGAAGATAACCACCTTTTTCAAGCATAGGAGGACGGTTTTCAGCACCGGCGGCATGAATATCTTGTTGAGTTGCCATTGATTAAGTGATGATTGATAAAGTTGATCTTGGATCGGTTCAACGAAATGGGAGTTGAGTTTGGTGAGGTTCCTTTGTTGTAGGTAAGTGTCCTTTATCGAAACTTTGCTATGAAGAAGCTTCTAGAAAGTTTTAGAAACTTTTGAAAAGTTTTAGAAACTTTTGCAAAGTTTTAGAGAATTTTAGAAAATTTTCAAAGTTCTAGATAAAAAGATCTAGATAAAAAGATCTCGATAAAAGTTCTAGATAAAAAGATCTAGATAAAAAGATCTAGATAAAAGTTCTAGATAAAAAGATCTAGATAAAAAGATCTAGATAAAAGTTCTAGATAAAAAGATCTAGATAAAAAGATATAGATAAAAAGATCTAGATAATTTTCAAACTTTCTAAATTATACAATTTAGAGAGTATACCACAAGTCGAAGTGTTTTCTCACTTATACAAGTAAGCGAAACACCGAGTAATCCACCAAATCTGAAGAAAACCGCTTGAGAAAGGGTCTAAGGTTCTAGATAAAAAGATCTAGATAATTTAGGGTCTAAGGTTCTAGAGAAAAAGATCTAGATAATTTAGGGTCTAAAAGATCTAGATAATTTTGGCAGATTTTGAATCCACAAAAAGCACACCCTATAACAGTCATGAAAGGCAAAAACAGTAGCAAGAAAAAGAATTCTGAGAAGGCTACTAGTAAGGTCAGCAACTTTAAAGAAGGGCAAGAAGGGCATTACTCGATGGACGAAATTTGGAAAGATTTAGATTTATTAGACGAGGATACTATAACACCGGTTTTTGACCCGTATACTGAAATAGCACCTTCACTGACATGGGACAACTCTTTGATCACTACATGGACAATGGGTAGTCAAGAAGAGTTTAGTATAGACTCGTTTCCTCTAACTAGTCAGCAATTTAGTTCAGGGTTAACAGACTAATAATTCTGTTATTTAATTTATTGATTTAGTTTGGATATATGAATAAGTTATGCTAAGGCACTGCCTATGCAACCACTCTTCAGATTTCGATGAAGGTCACATGTTTTTCAAAGCTAATATGACTCAACAGAATATGCATGTATTATTCTGAATTTGATCATGTTGGCTTTTAAGAAAACATGTACCCTAGAGTCCTAGTCCCTAGACTCCTAGAGGATGATCATTATGAAATAATTAAGTTTGTGCTAAGTTTATGTTTTATTAGAAAGCTTTTGTTGTAATTGTCAATACTGGATGACTTCTATTATAATAAAAAGATCACTTATCTTGTTATTTCAATATTTATGCTTTTAGGGTTAGATATTGAGCAAGCCCTAGTTGCTCTATATGCATGGACTGTACATTCCATTTTATCAGGTTGATAACTAGTGATTAGTCTCTTGAATACTATGTATGAAGGCCAGGCTTGAATGAAACATCAAGGATGTGTTCAGGTTCGAGATATGATCGAGCAAAGCATGCCAATTAGTACTCCGTAATAGCTTTGTGGCATAATAAAATCAAGTTTGATGGACTGTTATGAGATATTGAGATTGCTGGTCAAACTTTTTGAGAAATCATATATAGAATGACATGCAGTGATCCAGTTATACATGAATAGAACATAAACTTTTGGGGTGTTATAGTTCCTATTAGGAAAGAAATAATCAAACAAAAACTAACTTATCTCAAAGGGTGGGTTGTTTTTATGGAGCGAATGCATGAAGCACGTTACAACTAATTTCTTGGCTTCGCGCTCTTGTTTAGATATGTAGTGGAATGATTAGTAATTAAGAATTTGGATATACTTTTTAAATTTTCATAAACATAATTAAGTTAATTTGCATTGTATAATTTGTATTTTAATATATAAACTGTAATGCTATGTGATACACATGATGACGACAAGTTAAGAAGGATATATACAAAACATTTTGTATCTTACTACATAGTAAATGATCGAATAAAAAATTTGCTTCGCTTTTAAAGTTTAAAAAATAATAGGATCATGACACGTATTCTTTTTTAGTGGATTTTGAGTAAACTACTGATGAATAAATATTAATTATAATATTATTAATCGTTTCTAACATAAGCATACAATTTAAATTCAAACTTAAATAATATATTCAACTTACAATAATGTATAAAAAATTTAAACAAATGGCTATAAATATAATTTATTAATTTAAGCATCAACAACTTTAAATTTCAACGTCTAAACAAATAAAATAAAATCTAAGTTTACATACTTACGCATATGTAATCCGAAATTGTTTAGCCATTTAAATTAAATTGTTTTCTAATTATATCACCAACAACAATATAATTTACATATGTGCATAAATAAAACAACAACTTTATTACTTGCACATGATCATGTTTAGACCTAATTGATTCTGAGAAGTTCTTCATGCGCGAGATGGTTCAAATGTTAGCTGAACTTGGTTTGGGAGATAATAAACAGTTGTTGTTTACCCATTTTAGGGTCCCAGGACTGTCTTTAGATGATTGATTAGTTCCCTTGATGTAGGATCATGACGTGCTGCTATTGTTAAAATTTGTGCCTAGGTATAAGGAAATAGATGTTTATGTAGACTTATGTATCTTTAGTAGAAAAACATATGTTGTTGGTTAGGGGTTGTCAGTCCTCAAAGGGTCTAGTGATTGAAGAGATTGTTGAGGATAATGTGGTTAGTGCACCTGTTAAGAAAAACAAATGAAAATTGTTGTTGTTAGAGTGGTCTAATCATGAAATAGCACTAACGCAAGCTTCAACCAGTAATGTTTGTCTATTGGTTGAAAGTACTGATAATATAGGATTCATGCATTGTGAAAATGAGGTACCACCATTCTCATCCCATGCATTCACTTAGTTAAATATGATGGAAGACAATGATTGTGACTCTATGGGTGGTTTTATACCTTCGAAGCGTAAACAAGTTGAGACATTTTTTGAAGACGACTTGTTCCAACAAGATAGTGCAGTGAATTTGAATCAGGATACATGCTTTGATACTAGGCCAAAAGATATTGCAGAAATGATTGATGAGTTATTTCCAGAAAATGGGGGTTTGATCTTTCGAAATATTGTTCAAGAGGTTGATGAGGAAGTTGTAAAAAGGGAAGAACCTGATACTGGAGATGCGGGTGTAGAGGGGAAAGAAACAAAACCAGAAGGGGGTAGTAGTGATTTTGATCATGATGCCAGTGACGTGCCAGGAACAGAACCAGAAGTTGACATGCGTGATTTCTCATTTCAGCTGGATTCAAACATTCAAGAGAGTAGGAGACAAGCTGCTACTAAACTTTCGAATGAGTCTGGTGAACCTGCACTTGCACCTATAATTGACTTAGAAGAGCTTGAGAGTGCTAATGATCCTAATATTGAATAGGGTATAGGTCAAAGAAACAGAAGGTTGAAGCTATTGAGAAGGTATTATAAGGGTAAGTCTAAAATCAAAGAAGGTGCATTTAAGGTGCGAAGTTTGTTACACGAAAAGAAGCGACTAATAAGCTGAAGATGCATGCATTGCAGTCAAGGAGAGCTATTGCGGTTCTCCAGTGTGATAACAATAGGGTGAGAGCTAAGTGCTATGGCACTGTGGTTGGTACAACAAAATTCAATCCAACACTAAGCAGAGAAGAGGACATGTCATCCACCTCAAAGACTCGGGGCCAATTTGCGAAAACCAAAAAGCATAAGGACATGAAAAGCAAGGGTGTTAGTGCTAAAGGATATAAACTCAAGAATCATAAGCCCCCTTGCCTATGGGACCTACTCGTCTCAAAGTGGGGGGATGAGAAGTGTTGGTCGGTTAAAACATTGACTGATGCTCATAAATGTATTCAAACAAGAGATGTTATTACTACTACAACTAGGTTTCTGTTAACTTATGTCAGCCAGATTCTTTCTAACAATTCTAAACTACTACTACAACTAGGTTTCTGTCAACTTATGTCAGCCATATTCTTTCTAACAATTCTAAAAACTCAATTAAATCATTACAGCTTGAATTGCAACAAAGGTTACAAATAAACGTATCATTCGATAAAGCTTTTAGGACAAAGGAAATTGCTGAGGATAAGATAACAAGTGATCACAAACAACAGTATGCCCTCCTTAGAGATTACGCAATAGAGCTCAAAGCAAAAAACCCAGACACAACAGTCAAGATCCAGGTAGAAACCAACACAGGTTTGATTCTTAATTCAAGGGTATTCAAAAGAATTTATGTGTGTATCGGTGCACATAAAGTTGGGTATAGAGCTATGATTGGCTCAGAAACGGTCAACAAAAGTCAACCAAGGATTTGGTCAACTAAAGTCAACTATCTAAGGGCTCAATGCAAGTGTCCAAGGAGTATAGAATATTCCCGGGTCGTTTATTCCCCAGTGAGGTGTGAATTGTATTAAAACGGATTTGTGATCGGGTGAATTTGGACAGTAAAGGGTTTGAGTTGATTACACTAAGGAAATAAAAANGTTCCCGTTGGCAGAACAAGCAAGAAAAGGTGAGTGACTAAAATGAGACGGCTGAGAATGCATTGAAGGAAATGGTCAAGGGTAGAAAGCTTTCAAAATTGGGAAAGACTGTCATTTGTAGTCAATGTGGTACAGACGGTCGCAACAAAAGAGCATGTACAGGTCCAAGAAAGAAGAATGCAAAGGGGAAAGGCAAGATCTAAGAGTGTTGCAGATATTGAACCAACTTAAGATGATGCAGGACCAATTCAACCAATGGAGTCACAATCAACCCAAGAGGATGGTAGTTAGAGGAGAAAGAGTACAAGAAAGGCTTCCAAACAAGCCACAACTTGAATGTCTTTATGTATGAGTGAGATAAACAATTTCTTTAAGTTTTATTGTTTTTTGTGAGTTTTAGATTAAGTCAATTGTTATTTCTGTATTTCTGTCATGGTTGTTATACACTGGTGATTAAGACAATTGGTATGTCTTTATTTATGTTATGGTCCGCATTATTGGCTTCTGAGCCTCGCTTGGTTATGCCTTGTAATTCTTTGCATACTAAAATATCTGCTATGTTGGAAGCCCTAGTATAGTTGGAAGGCCTAGTATGCAATAATCTGATATTGGAGGAAGCCATTTAGCAGACACTTTTTGAACAGATTACGCTTGAACCATTGACAACTTGAACTTTGAGTTCATCACAGCTAATATCATTACTACTAGATGATACAATGTCACTGCTTGAGTTATGAGGTAAGTTGGGGATAAATCAAGGGTTAAGTAAATAAGTGTGAGGTGATTTGAGGGTCTGGTTTCCTATTTATTGTAACAATAATGTGGGTCAGATTAATTAACAACTGACTTATGTTGACTGACATAAGTCAAAATTGATGTGGGTCGGCTTTAACTTTTTAGTCAACTGCGCTCAAATAGCAGCTCTTGAACTCAATAACAATCTCATGCCATACAATCTAAATCACTCCTAACATTGACAATTCTTCATCTTCAATACATAACCGATACATTCCTACTCCATTGATGCGTGGTTTTGCAACCTTGCAAAAGGTTTTACTTCTCAAGGGATTTTGAGAAGCTTGCAATCCCCACCAGGCAGTGTACCTGACCGATGTACTATAGTGAGTGGCAAGTACCGGGGGATTGATCGTTCTCTAGGGGAATAGTGTCGTTAGGAATGAATGCTAAGTCACTAGGTCTAAAGGTCAGGGATGAATCTTTTTGTATTTTTATGTTTTTATGAAAGCAACTAAAAATCACGGGTTTTGGAAGAGTGGGCGGAATTAGTTGCTAATCAACTAACCCAAAATTACTACTTATGCAATTAAAATAAAATAAACAAGAAAATTAAAGTGGTGAACTTCTTATAATGAGAAAATGTGTTTACTTAGATTTCACTATTCCCTAGCTATCTCTTATTGATTTATTGATTTGTTACAATTGTTTGGATGAAGGGTTGCTTTCCTTAATACTAGTCGTGGGGGCATGTACGTCCTTCCCCAACTCTATAAGCTTCTATCTCTTCCTATGACGACATGTTTAGTATCCTATCATGGCCTCCTTAATAGTCACTTATGCATTAAAAACAACCAATAAAACCGTAGTACACATCCGATTACGTTTCTTAAGACGTTCAAGCTTGTTACCATATAGGAGATCAGCCAGTTTTCTTAAGCCTAACGAGAAATCAATCACCTAAGACAACCAAACAAATCAACAATCAATAATTAATAGCTAGGTTTCATTACATCTAAGCAAACACTAAAAACCTAAGCTAGCATGTTAATGTAAAGATAAGACAAACAATAAATCAAACAACACATAGACATATTGAATGATTAAAGGAAGAACTTATCTTCAATTGAACATGGAAGAAAAGAGGGTTTGAAACCCTAAAAATACTGTAAAAGTCAGACTAGGGTTTTTCTCCAAAGTTGCACACACTTAATGAATGAAAAATCCAAAACTATATATAGAATTTACAAGCTGACGGCGTCAGGTTATAAGCTTTGACGCCGTCAGGCCAACGCGATTAGGGTTCTCGGATCGCCTACAAAAGCTTCTGACACCGTCACTCTCTGATTGCTTCTGAGCTATCTCGTGTATCATCAAATCCAGACGGCCTCAACTTATTAACACCTGACGCCGTCAGGTGTTAACTTCACTTTGGTTTCTAGGTCGTCACATGTAAAATCCACCATCATTCCAGTATTAGGTGACGGCATCATCATGTAAAGCCTGACGCCGTCAGGTGTGATTTCCTGACTTTCTTGACTTTGCTTGTTTTCTTCATACTTGAGCATAAAAACGTACGAAAAGCTCCAAAATGCTTCATATTCCAGAAATCATGTCCCAAGTACCTAAAATGAGAAAAGAAATGATTTGAGGTAATATTTGACCATATATTTACGATTTAAGGCTTAAATAACCCCATAAAAGCGTATCAAATAAATCCTTATCATCCATCAATCCTTTTTTTGGTGAACTGGTTAATCATTTATTAAACTTCAAACAAATATATACATACCAATGCAGTCATCAGGTAGTATGACAATATCATAGTTACCCATTTTGACAGCATGAGTATTACAACAAACAAGGCATTCAAAACTCAAAAACAAAAACTAAATCATCAAAACTGAATCTTTAACAGATGATTAAAGATTCATTCACCAATTCACCTAAAGTGTTACTGCTTTTACTTAACCAATTCTTACTGAACATAATAGACCATAACTTCTACTCATGATTTCCATCTAACCCACCACCAGTACTACTCCCTCTGTCCCAGACACTCCTCAAACTGACAATTTTTTATCTTCAACACATACGCCAAATACTACTTCTACTCTACCAATTGTTACTGAACACACAGACCACAACTTGAACTCATGTTAGCCATCCAACCTTACTGAACACACAGACCACAACTTCTACTCATGTTAGCCACCCAACCCACGACAAACCAAGGGTTTATGTTTGACTTTTAAAGCACATTTATGGACTTGCATAATGTCATGAGTATATTTGTGATGTGGTTAAAAATCATACTCTGCAAGATATTTCGATCATAAACATCAAGCAATCCACTAAAATTTGGATCATAATTCATAAGCATGTAACTCTCCTACTTAACAAACAATTAACAAAAATCAAAGTAGATAATTAAAGATACTTGAATCATTGTTGTGAAACCATAATGTACATAAACTACATAACCAACCATCAACAAAAGATATTGTTTATATATAACTAACACAAAAACCATCAACTACCATAAACCCAAAAAAATAACCCACATTGACCAAACCCAACCGGTCAACTTTGCAAGTAAACATAAGAAACGAAGAACACCTAACTGATGATAAGGTATTTCCTCAACTTTTTTGCCAACTGCTCATCCATTTTTGCCCGAAGCTCATCCTAGTTTGCCCGCGTCTCCTCCTCGTTTGCTCTGTGCTCCTCAAATTCATCCGATCTTGCTCTAATGCAAAACATCGTCCAAAGCATCCCTGATCCTAAGTAAACTAGGAATGTTGTCAAGAGATCTGTCGCACATCGGCGGATCTACCCAACCGATGAATGGACAGTTGGAGTTCTGTAAAATCAAAGAAATGTAAATAAAATGAAGTAAACATAGGCAACTTGTAAAATGTAACATTATTTTGTTTTAATCAAGAAGTAAACTTACGTAGGTAGGGAATGCATAAAATCGACGCCCAGGATTCCTGTTGGTCCACGATGTACGTACCACAGCTTGAAGACCACAGGCACAAAAAACATTTTTCAGGTGATTAAGATGATGAGCAGTAACAATAGGTGTGGGTATACAATAATGGCCGATTAATCGTGTTATATAAGAATGAAAGAATGAAAACTTGGTTGTAATAAATGTCCCTCAACACAAAGGTAGGTACGCTAGTGGGGTAGTCAGGTGGATTTTGTGGCGGGAAAAGTGAAATGATGAAAATATCCTCACGTGAAATGCGCGTGAGGACTAAGTAATGGGCGTTAAAAAAATCGGGAATTTGCAACTACAGTCGCGGCTCAAGGGTATTTCTCGCAAAAAACCCAAACTTAAGCTACACAGCTTGCAATTTTTTAGAAAAAGGGATATTTCTAGCAAAAAATGTCAAACGTTAGTAACTTTTTTTTGCAGTTTACTCCAAATTTTATAAAAGAAAAACTAAAGTTTAGAAAAATCTAAACCCTAAAGTCGACCCACAAGGGTTTCGAAAAACCCTTGTTGTCAATTAGGATTTTGATTCTCGACAAGAAAACCAAGATTTAGTTTTCAATGATAAAAAACAAAACTTTAAAAACCCTAAAACCTTAGTTCGACTAGGGTTTCACTCGACACAAAATTTTAACCAAAGCACAATTTTTTTTATGACACAACCAATTTTAAATGGATCAAAGAGTAGATCGTACAAACCTAGATAGACTGTAACAATATACAAGTGGCTCTTATACTACCGTAGGGATTTTGTTACTAATTTAGGTACATGCAATTAAATTATATTAACAGATTAATATGCAGAAAGAATTTAATTACATATCCTAACCAAGGATCCATGTATATGGTACAGTCTTAAATTAACCACCAAGATAATTAGAACGTGTGTACCTTTGATTTGCTCGGCATGATCACTTGAATACTCGTACAAGGAAGCAGCAGATATCCACCGATATTGGTCACGTTTGGAAACTGCTAGACAGTTGTAACTCGTTGCACATGGTGATCCCGGATCACCCTCTTAAACCAATCGGCTAAGTGTAGGACCTTGGATCTATCAACTTTATCACTAATACAAGCACAATATGTAGTAAAGATGGTAACTTGATGATATATATATGTATGTGTTTTAGAGAAAGAAAGTAGATTGAAACTAGAGAGAATATTTCATATAAAACACACACTTACACACACAAGCACACCTTACAAATGAAGGTTTAGGTGGCTTATATACATAGAGAGAAAGGCCTCATGGGCTTTCTAATGGACTTGGACTTAGTGGACTTTTGTTACATAAAAGGCTTATACAATCTAACTTATAACATATTAGCTTACTAAGTCCACAAGTCCAAATGACTAATCTATCATACGTTTACGACACATTCCAAAGTTCTTAGGATTCGAATGACCATCACTTCTTTATATTTCTTTGATGCTAACAATCTCCCCCTAAGGGATGGTTGTTCGAATGAAGCTCCACGTGATTTGGTCTTCTTTGTTCTTTGTTGTCGAGCTATGTGTGTCGTTGTAGAATAGTCTTTTGTCTCTGTTCCTTCATGCTTTGTGATCTTAGATAAATGACTTTTCTTTTTTCTTTGTTGTTGTGGTGGATATATCTGCCTTTCGTCGCATCTTTGTCTCTATGGTTAAACACATTTCCCACATGCTCACACGTCTTTAGTCTTTGTCATACATACATTTGTTGTTCCCGTTCTTTCACTTTGATCTTTGTCACTTTACTTTGTAGATCTTTTCACTTAACGTAGAATCTTTCTTTAAACTTATCTTTGCTTTGATCTTTGGTGAGAACTTTTCCTTGACTTTGCGATGTATGTATGAGCATGTGGAATCTAGTGTGGTGGTTGTACCTGCATAAAACAGTTAGCAATAAAACATCCGGTACTTACAGGTTCGGAATTAGAGATTGTCAACAGCATAGTGTGAAGACTCTCTCTAACCCTTACCATGGCCGTTCCTAATCGGATACCCCCGAAAGGGCTTACACAGACATACCGAAGTACACCCACGATTAGGTGAGTCACTGGAGATCACCCCACGACTGTAGACCATTTGAAACCACCGTGAACACTAAGCGTAACCCATAAAGAATTACCGAAGTGACCTGCTGTCAGGGCTGTTTGATGTTGACCCTGGCAGGAATTTCCGTTCAATCATTGAGAAAAACATAAGTAAATTCTCTCATAAATGTTCTCGGCAGATTGCTAAGATCTGCGTAGGACTCGATAATTTACAACTGGTATCCATTGATGTAGAATCACTGGTGTAAGAATATTAAGTGTTCCTAAGAGATATTTTGATGAATCTCGGGGCTCTAGACTCAATAAGTGCACATTTGGTTTCCTATGCGGAGGCATGGAGCAGAGGGCCTCCTTTTCAATATCAACCATCTCTAAGAGATGGGTCAATAGATTACAATGGTTCCCCGTGAGAATGAAACAAGTATCTTTTGAGAGATACCCGAGTGGCTAGAAGGTTTAAGTGCAGTGCGTCACTGGGTCCATGACGTCTTGTCTTCAATACCGGTGTCACCTTGGTAACAACCAGTAGCATATGAGTTGAACCCGGTGTCTGCCCTAAGGTTGAACATATGGAGGGCTATTTCTTTTCACCCTTTTCATTACTTTTCTTTTTAATTCTTCAACCCCTTCTTTCTCCTTTCATTCTTTACTCCTTTTTTCAAATCATACCTGAGGACTTCTAATTCTAATCTATTGGAATTGTCCTTGGGTAGATCCCTCCGGCTCTGGCGGATCATAGGACGGTTTTTCCTAACCTTAATCACCTTATAACACCATGACTATCCTATAATTGCCATAAACCAAACATTTGAAAATCTTCTCAAAGTGTTTATGATAAAGAAACATTTTGTTAACACTTTGAGAGTTTTGTTTTCTTTTGAAGGACTCCCCCTTCACATGTGCTCATGCAATTTTATAAGAAATTTGCACATGAGGGAGGAGTTTGCACTTTTGAATTGATCCACTTTCAGTGAACAAGATCGATTCGAGACACGTTTACATCACTAGTTAGACTAGCTTGAAATTATTACCCGGCCTGGTCAAGTCCAAAGAAAGTTTCTCGAATTGGTACATTCTACTTAAACAAGTCCTATTCGAGACACGTTTACATAACTGGTTAGACCAGCTTGAAATTATTACCCGTCCAGGACAAGTCCTTTCGATTACAGACATATAAGTTTCGTCAATTCGAGGGTCAAAACTGAGTCTAGTATTTACATTTAAGTCATCTCAAAAGAGCTCGAGATTCTTTGAGATACAACAACAATCTTTAAGCATCTTGATCACATGTAAATCACGTTTAAGATCACATTTTAATCACGTCTTCTCCCCCTCAAAAATAGCATATCGTGATATTTTTGATATAAACTGATTAATGAAAAGCTTTTGGAGAGATAGACGGATTTTGTTTAAGCATGAAATCGGAACATTTTCTTTTGTAATACTCCCCCTCAGAACTCGCATATGTTTTGAGAAGTTTAATCTTTTGCAAACAGTTTAGAGGGAAGGAGTCTTCTTGAGCAAAGTTCTGAAAAATTAAAAAATTTCATATTTGTTGACTTTTGCATCAAGGTTTTTTGAAAAAACAAAGACTTCTCTTTGTTTGAATAGGAATGTCGCACTGAGGCGTACAACAGTGTCCATTTTTAGGATAAGTGCACTTTGTTGATGAAATCATTTTTGCGTAGCACTTTCCTTTCTTTGAAAACTTGAGTTGTGCACTGTAAGGTGTACACAAGTCATTTAGATGATGAGCACCGATTTTGATAGATTTTGAAAATCTTTTTGAAAAAATCATGAAAAGGTGGTGCTCATAAGAGAATTTATGTTTTTAGGATAAGTGCTCGAAAAGTATTTAAAACCTTTGTTTTGTGTAAGCACTTTCCTTTCTTTGAAGCACGGGTCCTGAACTGATGTGTCCAGAAGCCATTGTGAAGAAATTTGAGAAATGACATGTTTTAGAAAACATTTAAAGGAACTCCCGCTCAAGCATATGTACATATCCGTGTCATTGTTGAATGACATTTCTAGAAACGTACATAATATCGCGTATACGAGAGACATGTCATGAGAAGAATATTTTTGGATTTTTGGTTTTATATTGTTTTTGTGTTTTTGAAAATTTTCTATTTTTGTATTTTGTTTTTGTTGGTTTTTCAAATTTTGTATTTTGTTTTTGTTTTTATAAAAGAAATGGAAAATCAAAAATAGAAGATTGAAAGAATGATTTTAAAGAATTTACAGAATTTGAACCCTTTGAAGAATTGGGTTCTGAGATAGTTGAATCACCTGCAACCAAAGACGAAGAGGTTTCACAAATAACAGTGTTAGAAGTAAATGTTTCCTCACATTTAGGGTGTTTGCTATCAACGGTTGTAGTGGTTTCTACTTCCTTATCCTGATGATTTACACTATTACTTGTCTTGGTGCAACTATCAAAAATCTTTCCTGTGGGAATCCATCTAAGACCAACTGTTTTAAACACTTTTCCCGTAGGAATCCACCTAACGTAAGATCTAGGCATAGTTTTCTTATCAGGTGCAGCGGAAGTCTCAGTTTTTGAAAAACTACATCCTCTAGATGTCCACCTATTAGGTTTCTTATATTTTTTCTTGTTCTCAACGGGGGTTGTCTTAGTGGATTGTGTCCTGACACTTGATTTTCCTTTCTTGAGAAATTGTGCAATACATGCATCGTGATTAGCTGAAAAGACACATTTTTGACATGTAGGACAGACAAATTCAACATTTTTGTTTAAAACAACAACTTTAACTTTGTCACTACAGTCATTTGGAAATTGCTTTTTGTTCGAAAAAGACTCAAAATTTCTAGTGTTGTTTTCTACGTGCATAACATTTTCTTTTTCGCAACTACTCTTAGATGTAGGCCAATCCCTAGTTTTTTGTTCATTGTTCCTAGGTAATGGTTTACTACTACTAGTAGTGCCTTGAAAGCTTGTAGAATTCACCACCTTAGGTTTTGTACCTAAAATTCCGTCTTTTCGATGTTGTGCCTTTTTCCTAGCTTCTTCTAGATGGTGATTTTGGGCCATGTCATTAGAACCAACAGATTCTTTAACAGTTTTTGTGGTCACATGCGGTGTACTATTCCTAGAAGGGCAATAAGTAAGCACATTTGCATTGACAAAAATCTTTCTAGAATCTTTTTGCTTGGGCAAAGGTTGTGGAGTGACTGGTTTTGTCAAATCCTTTTTCTCATCGACTTTTGGAGCAAACCGGGAAATTGACATTTTTGGTTTTACAACCGTTTTTGAAGCATTTGGTTTCTCCGAAGTCGTCGGTTTTTCAAACTTAGTATCCACACCCTTTCCTTTTAGACTTTCTAACTGAGACTTCAAAAGATCATTTTGCGCTTTCATGTTGTTGAAGGCACGCTCATACGACAACTTGTCATACTTGCATTCTTCGTTTTTCCGATCAAGTTGTTTAAAATATGAAACATTTTATTTTTCAAGTTTAATAAGCGCATTTTCATATTTTGAAACAATTGCAGAAGTCTCAGTTCGAAGTCTTTCATCATCCTCAACAGAATATGTTTGCAAAATAATAGACATAATATCAGTAGACATAACAGCTTTGAAGAGAGAGTCATTTAATCTTTCCAAAACTTTCATGTTTTCACAAGTTTCATTAGCTTCCTTTACCAGGGATTTGTGGTCCTTGACAAAGTCGGTTGTTTCTTTTAACAAAGCAATTTCAAGATGAATTACTCTCGCACTGATGTTATACAGTGGGATTGTAATTTCTGTTTCAAACACCTTTTTCTGCTCTTTATGAAAACTCGAATGCCAATTGTTAATACTAATTGTGGTTTTTGACTCAACAATCTGTTGAAGAACTTTAATTCTCTTTTTCACATCATCAAGAATGTCTCTAGTTTCACTTGTGTTAAAAGGATTGTCTGACGACATTTATTCCAGTTTTGAAAGATTTTTAGAGACAACTTGTGGTTTAGAAAACATTTTCTTAACAACTGACGTTTTGAAAACATTTGGTGTTTGTTTTTGAGGGACAAAAGTGATTCCATTAATTTTGTTCCATTTATCGTAATTAATTGGTTTCAAATCTGGATTCTTTTGTTTCATTTTATTTTGACTCTCTTCAGCAAGAGCTATTGTGTCATCATAATCACGCACATAAGGAGGATCATGTTTAAAATATAGCACATTTCCATTATACAAACTATTCTGAGCTTCCTGAGCTTTCTTGAGATGACAAGGAGTTTTGTTACCAAGAGCCATTTTGTGTTTTGTATGGTAGATCGGATCAGTTTGACTTGTAATCATATGAATTGTTTGACTCGAATGACCCGTCGTTACCAACAAATTTTCCAACTTTTTGACCATGTTTTGTGACTCAAGGATTTCATTCAAAAGCTTATCTTCTTTCGTTGCAAAGTCTTTTTTCAACTCAATTTTTCCCATGAAACGGAATTTTGATAACCAGTTTCTAATTCAGACAATCGTTTTGTATGAAATTCAAAAGCTTTTTCGTTTTCCTTGTACCTCTCAAGCTCAGTGGTCAATTTCGCATTCGCGGCCTTAACATCGCGATTGACCTTTTTAACATTCTCAATCTCAATACTACAATTATTCAACAATGATCCAAATAAAGCACGTGTTTCCTCATCATTCTCAGCATGCTGTGAAACAAAGCCTCCATTATGATTCATATCGGGATTTGTCGAATCAATATTTCTATTATTCGGCGTGTCCTGGTATGTATCATAATTGGTTGCTAGTGTCTCAGAATGTTGTTCCTCATGAGGGGACATATCAAATATATCATTATTGTTGAAAGAATTGTTTAATGGTACCTCAGATACTGCATTGGCGTCATAAACCGGAGGTGTCTCAGAATCTGTGTCGTACTTAGCCTCCTGAAGATTTGCCATGAAGATGCAGTTCGCGTCGATATCCTCTCTATCTTCCATATCATCCATAAGAGCCATGTAATCATTTTCCTCAGCAGTCAATTGGAATCCTGCCTCTTCCTTTTGTGCTAGCATCAATGCTTTCTGCAGATACGCTGTATCTTTCTTTTTCGGCTTAGTAGGACAGTTCCTTGCCATATGACCGACATCTTGACAGTTGAAACACTTAACCAAATTTCCCTGATTCACATTCACATTTCCATAATTCCCACCAACTGGTGCTGCAACATTTCCAACCTGATTACCCATTGCCTGATTACCAACATTCTGACCCCTCTGATTGCC
>LBNU01008712.1:95873-108112 GCA_014162995.1 Artemisia annua | reverse complement strand
CAAGCATAAGATATAATCAAGCAACACATAGATATATTGATTGATTTGAAAGGAGACTTATCTTTAATTGAACATGAATAATTCAAGGGTGAAAAACCCCTGAAAATACAGTAAACCACGACCTAGGGTTTATCCCTAAAGTTCTCCCCAAAAGTTACACACTTAATGAATGAAAATTAGAAAACTATATATAGATTTTACAACTTGACGGTGTCACGTTTTAGCTTGTGACGCCGTCACCTCGCCGCCAAAACTCTTCTCGGATTGCTCAGATCCACTCTTGACGCCGTCCCTCTTAAAAACTCTCTGGGCTGTCTCTCTGTAACTTATAACGTGACGGCCTTGGTGAAATAACACGTGACACCGTCACGTGTAAATGCTTCAAAATCTTTCTGGCCCGTCAAGTGTAAAATTATTCACCTCTTTGTCAAAGCGTGACGCTGTCACCTCGTAAAGAGTGACGCCGTCAGGTACTGTTTCCAGCATAATTTGAGACTTTGTCGTTTTCTTCACTTTTATGCTCCAAAAACGTCCAAAATACCTTCTTTTCCAGATTTCTTCTCCAAAGTACCTAAAATGACAAAAGGAACGATTTAAGGCAATATTTGATCAAATAATTACGGATTAGGGCTTAAATGACCCCCTAAAAGCGTAACACTTTTCGCCTCATCAGTATTCTAACTCATTTACCATGATTCTATTATATTCAGTGCGTGAGATTATGTTCATAGGTAAAGATGAGTTAAGGTAAGCATCGAAGCTCCTAAATCCAATCTTACAAGGGAATTGCATATTAAACAAACTATCTTTCTCAATCTTTGTCCTAGGGTCAACATACTTGAGAGGATCAGCTTCCTCTCTTCCCTTAATATCATCTATCACTTCCCCATCACCTAGGTCCTCATCGGAATCCGAAGAGTAGTAAAAAAGGCCATTTTCATGGTCGGTGTCTTGGTCGGATTCATCCATATCAGAATTGTTGTTAAAGTGATGATCGGGTGGCAGATTTGGTGGGTTCTCGTTTTCAGCAATAGGGGCAGATTGGGTAGATGGAAATTCCTACAACGGAAAACACGAATAACAGGGATCAAACGATCAATATTACTCATGAAGAAGTAATAGGAAACTACGAACAAAAACACAAAGAATAAGATAGACTAAAGAAAACCTAGAAAAATATAACAAAAAATCCCACTANCATATCAGAATTGTTGTTAAAGTGATGATCGGGTGGCAGATTTGGTGGGTTCTCGTTTTCAGCAATAGGGGCAGATTGGGTAGATGGAAATTCCTACAACGGAAAACACGAATAACAGGGATCAAACGATCAATATTACTCATGAAGAAGTAATAGGAAACTACGAACAAAAACACAAAGAATAAGATAGACTAAAGAAAACCTAGAAAAATATAACAAAAAATCCCACTAGAAAGGAATATAGTGAGTAGACCTAATAAAAATAAAATTCAACCTAAACAATAACTATTCCCAGGAAGCGGCGCCAAAAACTTGATGCATAGGTTTTGCAACCTTGCAAAAGGTTTTACTTCTCAAGGGATCTTGAAAAGCTTGCAATCCCCACTAGGCAGTGTACCTAACCGATGTAGTATAGTGTAGTGGCAAGTACCAGGGGATTGATCGTTCTCTCGGGGAATAGTGTCGTTAGGATTGAAATAGGTCTAAGGGTGAGGGATGATTCTTTTTGTATTTTTATATTTTATGGAAAGCAAGTAAAAATCTCTGTTTTTGAAGGAGTGGGCGGAATTAGTTGCTAGTCAACTAACCCAAATAACTACAAATGCAATAAAATAAAATAACAAGAAAGTAAAAGTGGTTGTGAAACTTATAAGGAGAAAAGCGTGTTTACTTAGATTTCATTACTCCCTAGCTATCTTTTACCGGTTGATTAGTTTGTTACAATTGTGTGGATGACGGGTTGTATTCCTTAATACCATTCGTAGGGCCGTGTACGATCTTCCCTAACTCTATAAGCGCATACTTCATCCTATGGCGACACGTTTAGTATCCAAACCATGAAATCACTAATAATTACTTATGCATTAAATACAACCAAATTAATCGTAGTACACATCCGATTCATGTTTCTTAGAACGTTCAAGCAAGTCACCAATTGGAGGTTAGCCAGTTTTTCTAAGCCTAACATCGATATCACCCACCCACAACAATTAATAACAAACCATCAACCAATAATCAATAGCTAGGTTTCATTAGATCTAAGCAAACACAAGAAAAACCTAGCCTAGCATGTTAATGTAAAGACAAGCATAAGATAGAATCAAACAACACATAGACATATTGAATGATTAATGGAAGACTTATCTTTAATTAAGCATGGATGAAACAAGGGTGAAAAACCCTTGAAAAAGGCAGTAAAATCGACCTAGGGTTTATCCCTAAAGTTCTCCCAAAAGTTGCACACTTTAATGAAAGAAAATCCTAAAATATATATAGATATTACATTCTGACGGCGTCAGGTTATAAATCCTGACGCCGTCAACCCGCCGTGTTTAGGGTTTTCGGATCACCTAGATCCACTTCTGACGCCGTCAGCTTATATAACCTTCTGGGCCGTCTCTTGTTAGCAATACACCTGACGGCCTGGACTTTGTAACACCTGATGCCGTCAGGTGTAAAGTTCTCAATTCTTCACTTGGGAGTCTGGTAAAGTCTGAATCCAACTCCTTTGTCTTCAAGTGACGGCGTCAGCTTGTAACTCCTGACGCCGTCAGGTAGGATTTCCAGCATGTTTTGAGACTTTGTCGTTTTCTTCACTTTTATGCTCCAAAAATGTCCAAAATGCAATGTTTTCCAGAATTCCTCCCAAAAGTACTTAAAATGACAAAAGGAACGATTTAAGGCAATATTTGATCATAAAATAACAATTTAGGGATTAAATGACCCTCTAAAAGCGTAACTGTTGAATTTATGTATCCTTGATAGATCTTGTAGCTCTCGTTGATCGTTAGCAGTGTCTATGTAATCACAAACACTCTAATAGAGAATCTCCAAAGCTTGTATTCTAATGCGGAAAACAAATACAAACATAAACAATGAATACTAAGAACGTTTAATCCTCTATGGATTATATATTAATAACTTGTAAACTCTTTAGTTACATTGAACATAAACTTGTGTTCCTTTTATAGACAAGGAACCTTAACCTAAACCGTTTCTCAAGAAACGTATATTCTATAAACTTTAAATGATATGCATTATCTTTTCCTAATATAACTCATGCATATCCTAACTACATTACATAATGCGCGGTTTTACTATGTCCGCAGAAACTAAAAATGCTGAAACTATGTCTTCAGCAGTATCACATCTTCAGCAGAATCTGTGTCTTCAGCAGATTCCTTCAGCAGTAACCATCAGTAGAATTCTCACTTAGTAGAATTCCCAACAGTCCTCCCCTAATCTTGAATTTGACAGGGTTAAGTTCAAGATTCCTTGATAGATCAGCAATCACAAAAATTGAAAGAGGATTGTCTTCAAACATCAGCAGCAAAGAACCAAAAAGATCCACATCTCTATGAGTGACCAAACTGTATACTCCATATCTTTGCAGCAACAAATGACATAATGTACATCAAAACATATGAGTTTCATACTATTCTCATCACATCCAGGTGTGTTAACTCCTGTGAGAGGTGAATCATTGAAAATAATGGATTTGATGTCTCTTTACCAATAGCCATCACTACTGGAGTAGCCAAATGTTTTAGTTCGAAAACCATGGTACACTGATAACCATATGATTTTTAGTAAATCATCAACTATAAACGTATTTGAGTTGTCTTTACCTGTAGCCGTTTGCTCAGGACTAGCCAATTCTTAAAGGAAACATCCTTGGTGAATTGATAACCAATATGGATTTCCACTACCTTTACCACAAGCCATATACTTATGGGCTAGTCAATTCATTGGATTTTCACAGAATAAGATCCATGGTGAATTGATCACCATTCAACTCTCAGTAATGAAACATGGGTGAATTGAGTACCCTATGGTTTTGAGCAAACCATTACAGCTATCAACAGATTTGATGTGTCTTTACCAAAGCTGTACCCTTTGGACTAGCCAACTCTTTGATGGACACAAGTCACATCTGGTGAGTTGAAAACCATCAATAGAGTAACTATACAACAAATCTGCAAACTGTTAGTACAATAAAACATTTTTTTTTAATACTAAGAAATAGAAATAAAAATATACAACAATTACCCCAAAGAAGTATCAATGGTGACTCCATGCTGTGCTTTCATACCCATTTTGAACTGGATACTTCTCCTTACAGCTTTAACCAATTGCTCAGCATGAGTCATGTCATTGCCACACACATCACAAGGAACAAGCAGCTTCATCTCCAACATTTGATTCAGAATCCTTAGAGAGATGGGATAGGTAATCTCAGCACACATGTAGAGAACCTTGCCAGCATCAGTAGACAACACATGAACATTGGGTAGAGGATAAAATTTCCAATTAGAAACCTCCCATCTTGACTGTCCCATCCAAACATCAAAGCCTCTACTAAGATGAAAATTTGAATCAAACAACACAGTCAAATCTCCTTTCAAATACATACCACTCCCAGTAGGTTCTTTGTTCTTATAAAAGGAGGTAACCCAAGAATACAAATTCAGCAGATCCTGTCTATCCACAAAAGAGAAATATTTAACTGTCCCATCTGCTCTGTGGATAACATTGATATCCTGATCCTTGTATTGAACTGGTTGAACCTCCCAACTAACCAAAGGAACATGAGGAATAGGATCTTCACCATCATCTTCCTCAACCTCAATATATTCAGAATCATCTAAGGGAGTAACCAAACTAGTAGGAGGTCTCTTCCTACCCTGAGTCTTCCTTCTTGTGGCAGTAGAAGATGCATCAGTAGTATCTGGCTCAGATTTAACTTGAGTTGAGTCAGGTACTGAAGGGTCAGCAGGAACATCTGTAGATGCTGCAGCAGGAACATCTGTAGAAGCTTCAGCAGGAACATCTTGCTCAGTAGGATCTGGAACTGCTGAAGGTGTCTGAGCAGGATCTGGAACTGCTGAAGATGTTTCAGCAGGAACAGATACTGAATCATCAGCATCCTTAGGCACATCAATAGTAGCTCCAGCCTCTGTAGCCCTAGCAAGATCAGCCTTGTCATTTTCTAGCATCTTCTGAATAGCTTCCTCACTTAATAGATCCTCCATAATTTGCTTCTTTGTTCGTTGCCTAGTAACTAGTCCTGTATTAACCATAGGAGCCTTTCCCTTATCAGATAGACCAGAAGATTCAGCAGGAGGAGGTGTATCAGCAGGAGTCTCATGTGTAGACTTCAGCCGTTTAGAAGGTGGTTCCTCAAGTGTTTGCTGAACAGAACTCTTCTGGTGTAAAGACATAATGTAGTTATAAGCACGCACCAGTTTCTCATGAGGCATATTCCAAACCTTGGTTTTACTCCATCCAGAATTAAACACAGCTGAACTCATATTTTTCACCACTACTCTCATAGTATGAGTTATTTCAGCTTGAGTAGGAGGTTTAGCCAATTTAGCTTTGGTTTTCTTTGCATCCTCTTCTTTCTTCTTTCTCCTTAGCAAGGCAACAATGTCATCAGTGGTAGCATTATCACCCATTAGATCCCTAGTAAGAGAAGCATTGGAAGCAATTTGAGCTCCAACATTCATCCAGTCATTCTCATCAAACTCAGCTACCATGGCATCCAGCTCTTTTCTTCTTTCTGGTGGTAAGGTAGACACATAAGTAGCCTGTACTCTTTCAACCTCTGCATTTAGCATTGCCTGTTCTTGTTCAGCCAAAGCTTGACTCTTCTGAAACTCCTCATGTATCTCAAAAAGTCTCTCTTGGGCAAGTACTTCCTCCTTAGTGATCTCATCTGTACCAAGATCCTGATCTACCACATGAATTTGAGCTTGTTCAGTAGCTTCAAACAACTTATCAGCAGAAGAAGGTGCAGCATCATGAATCTTTGGAGAAGAAGGCTTTGCAAGCTCAGCAGATGCAGAAACATAGTCAGAAGTGTCAAGATGAGCAGGAGAAGACAACTTGACAGAACTATCAGCATGATCAATATCCATGAATTGAACATCTGCATCAGCAGCACCAGACTGCTCTTTTGGACCTATACTTGGACTCAGCACCTTAGGAGTGTTAGCAGTTGCAGGTTTTGGAGATGGAGAAAGTTCAACCTCTGTAGCTTCAGCCAACATATGAAGTGGATCAAGAGAGGCAAATCCCTTTGTTGCAGTCTCAGCAGGAACCTCCAACTCATCCTCTGAATCAACCACAAATTTTCTTTTCTTTGTGTTTCCCAGTTGAGCTTCCAAAACCTTGACTCTCTCTTGCAGTTCACTTATTTGACCCCCAAGAGTTATTTTGGTCTGCTTTAACTCTTTTTCCAAGCCACCAACTTGTGCAACATACCTGTTTAGCAACTGATAGACAGTGGTTAGTGAAATGAGGTCCTCAGCTGTACCATCTGGTTTACCAGAGGTTTGGGGAGCTTCATTGGACCTGTTAGGAGACATATAAACATCATCACCAGTAGTGGTGGTATCGATCAAAACCTCTCTAGTTGGGCTAGAAGTCTGAGGTGCAGTGAATATTGGTGTCTCAGTATTAGGTTCAGTAGCAAATGTGTCTAAGAACTCATCAAAATCACCAAACTGGTCTGTCATGGGTGTCTGTTCTACATTCCTAGGTTCAGCAGATCCTTCACCAGCATTAGTGGCTGGTTCCAGAGGATCAGCAGAATGCTCATAAGGAGCAATAGGCCTAGGAGAAACCACCTGCTGTTCATCAGCAGCTACTGAGGTTGAAGCCTCAGCAGCATGAGATGTACCAGCAGCATCCTTAGCTGCGGATGCATTTGCATCAGCAGCTTCAGGAATAGGTGGATTACCACCGTCAGCAGCATGAGGACTAGGTGGAATATCACCTTCAGCTGCACCAGCATTGTCACCAGGTGGCAACATAGCTGGAGGTAGAGGCCAATGGGTGCCAGAAAATCCACTTTCCATGTTTGAAAACACTTTAGGAGCTATTTCATTAACAGGTGTGTGTGTTCTATCTACTGTTTCAATACCTATGATGATTTGAAGAAACCTAGGGTACATATAAAATTTATTTTTAACAGCCTGAATATTACTAATCATGGCCCTAAAAATATATCTAGAAAAATTAAAATTGGTACCCTTGGAGATATTAGCAACAGCACACGCCACATGAGTAGAAAATTGATCCAGACCTCCTGTCTTATTACTCATGCACTTCAACAAGGTATGCACCAGAAACTTCCATTTTGGGCAAAAGAGCCTCTTGTACCACACCTTGCCATCACCTTGATAACCAATAGCTCTCAACGCTGGAAGTATCACAGACTTATCTTCATGATATTCACCATCCGCATCTTTTAATTGAAGTTTGTTGCGGATCAAAGACTCAGTGACCACATACTTTTTCCCATCAATCCAAGCAACAATTTCAGTCTCAGCTTCTCCTACCACAGCCGAATTCCAAAATTATGTGACCAATGATTCATACACTAGATCCGGACAATGTGTCAGAGCAAAGTGAAGATTAGACCTCCTCAAGAAATCTACCATCGGTTCAAACACTTCTTTTCCTTTAACTTTACCCAGAAAAGCAATTAGGTTATGTTCACTTTTAAACACAAGGTTTGCCATAGTGAAATTATGAGAAAGAAATGATCTTGAGAGGTTAGAAATGGGTTTGAATTTATAACGAGTGGGATGCAGTTATTTTGGAGTGGGATACACACGATTGGTTATATAAAGAAGTTACCAAGAATCGTGGGGGATAGTTGAAAACGAATCTTTAGAGAATCATTTGACTAATTTTGACTTTAAAACTTACCCAAAATAAAACACACTTTTTACCCATCAGCAGATTGATAAGTCAATCCGTAGAATCCCATGGTCAATCCGCAGTATCTATAACAGGCTGTCATCCACTCCCACCTTTTGGAACTGACGCTTCATAAAACGTCTTAAAAGCCCAATCAGTTTTATAAATACCTCTCAAACCATACTTAATCATAATCAACCATTGAATAACCACTTTTACACCCAAAATCACACCATGAACATTATATACATATCTTCTGATTCGGATTCATCAGAGCACAATGATCCACCTCCACCACCACAACCAATGCCAATTCCACCACCACAACCAATGCCAGTGAGAAGAATCCGTGGTTGGAGAACCAAAGAAGAGGCACGCAAACGTCGACATGATGTACCAGCTCCTCCTCCTCCACCCGCACCATCAGCACCATCTTTACCTTTTCCATCCTCTGACTCAGATACATCTGATTCAGATACCTCTGAGTTATTGTTCTATGAGGATGTCAACGAAGGACCTTCTGAACGTCCACCTCTTTCAAAGATTCTATCAGAGGAGATGGAGCTTGTTGTGGCTGGGATGAGGCTAATTCCAGTTCCTCAAGATCACAAAAGATTGGAAAAACTACCTCCACAAGTATTGGGGCTTGTTTGCAAGAGGCTATGGACCCCTGAGACAAAGTCCAAAAATGTGGAGAAAGTGCTGAAGAACATGAGAGATGGTGAAGGCACTTCTGATCTCAAGGGTAAAGGCAAGAGGAAGATGGATTAGGTTTTAAATTGTGTTTTGTTTAGATGATAGGATCAATGTATCTTCCTTTTTTTTTGAACATGAATAAACTCTGAACTTTTCTTTCATATAAGTCATTCGTGAATGTATACATATTGTAGATACCTCTGAAAAGATAGAATAATGTTATCAGCAGATACCACAATCAGCAGAAACTCCTATCAGCAGGAACTGGTTTCCGCAGGAACCATGCAATCCGTAGAATGGGCTACAGTAGTATGATACTAAATATCTGTTCCCACCTAACTATCATTAAACGCTGTTGACTTTGACTTTTGCCTATAAAACAGATCCAAACTTTCATCAACCCTCATTCCTCAATTTTATCCCAAACCATGTCTTCCAAAACTGAGATCATCGATCTAACCTCTTCCTCATCATCATCATCATCTAGTGATGGTTGGAATACATACTTTCCACCCATTAAACGACCCAGTACACATCCAGTAGCTACAAACCAAGGAGGCAAAAGAAAGCATGAGATGGGGGAACCAAGTCAAGCCCCCATTCCCGCTGGTTCTGATTCTTCTGACGATTCAAACCCTTGGATAGGTTATCCTGCTTCAGATAGAGACCTAGTCTCTCCTTTTCTCTTTACCTCGGATGAGGAATCTTCCGAGGATGAATATGAAGATCCCTCCTTTCTTCCTCCTTCCACACCTGAAAGACCACAAGGAAGATCTAGGAAAACTAACCCTCCACTTCCAAAATCAAGAGAGGTGGTTCTTGGTCTTCCTGCTCAAGAAGGCAGAGGAGAAGGCAAAGGGAAGGGAAAGGTGGAGTAGTTGTAAATGTGATGATGCCAGGGACCAGATTCATATGTTCTTGAGCATCTTCATCATCGTTTTCATCAATCCATCTTTCCATTTTCATCTTCAGCTTCTTCATCGTACTGGACATGCATCTCTACCACTTTTGATGATAGATTAGGTAGAATTCATGTAGTAGAATATGTATAGGAATGGTCTTATTAACTTTTGAAGTTGTTTGTACTCTGTAACTTGTTTCTTGAATGAAAAACTTTGAATTAGTATTTTCCAATACTTGTTGTTTTTCTCTTCAGTAGATGTAATGAGTATTCATTGTATTCCACTTCAGTAGAAACAGAAGTAATCTGTTGTATATACTTCAGTAGAAACACTGAACATCACTTTTGTCCTTCTTCAGTAGAAACAATAACTGCTTCAGTAGTAACCATAACTTCAAATTACTAGACCTTGTTCCAAACAATCCAAACCAGCAACTGCACAGACCTGTATGCTATGAAACAAACACAGAAAAGCAAAACAAACAAACAAACTAATATGCTAAGAAACACATTAGATGGTTAGTGTTAGAAATCTAAAATTATACAAGATTTACAACAACATTCAATCCTCCCCTGAGGCATATGCCTCCCCTGAGGCTTATGCCTCCCCTTAAACATTGCATTTAAGGGTTAACCATCCCAATGTGGACAACTAAGTGTTGAAACCTAGGTCCTTCAAAAGCTTTAGTCAATAAATCTGCCACATTTTTATCTGTGTGAATTTTAACCACATTTATCAAATGTTTTTCATATGCATCTCTTATAAAGTGGTGTCTTATCTCAATATGCTTTGTTCTATTGTGAAAAACTGGATTTTTAACAATGCATATGGTACTTTGATTATCAATAAAGATTGTGGTGTTCATGAAATTAAACCCATAATCCAGCAACTGATTTTGTATCCAAAGTACCTGCCCACAACAATTGGCAGCAGCAACATACTCTGCTTCAGTAGATGAGGTAGCAACAATAGTTTGTTTCTTGCATTGCCAAGAAATCAATCTTCTCCCAAGAAATTGGCAACCTCCAGTTGTGGACCTTCTATCCAAATTTGCACCAGCATAGTCACTATCACTATAGGCTTCCAACTTGAAAGGGGACTCTCTTGGGTACCAAAGACCTAGATAAGGCTGGCCTTTAAGGTACTTGAAGATCTTTTTGACTGCATTCAAGTGAGAAGTAAGTGGAGTAACTTGATGCCTTGAACAAGCACTCACAGCAAATGTAATGTCAGGCCTAGAAGCTGTCAAATACATCAAAGAACCAATCATAGATCTGTATAGGTGAACATTCACAGCTGGATCTGATTCAATGTTTTTCTTTGGTTTAGGAGCTTCATAAGGTGTAGTGGCAGTTCTGACACTTTCCATACCAAACTTTGTCAAAATGTCTATCACATATTTCTCAAGATGGATAAATATGCCATCTGATTTCTGCTGAACCTGTAGACCCAAGAAGAAAGTAAGCTCCCCCATGGCACTCATCTGAAATTCACCCTTCATTAAGTCTTCAAATTCCCTGCACCAAAGCTTCTTTGGTGGATCCAAAGATAATATCATCCACATAAACTTGCACAAGTATAATATCCCTTGAATCCTTCTTTAGGAAGAGTGTTTTGTCAATGGCACCTCTCCTGTAGCCATGCTCCAGCAGAAACTTTGAGAGCCTAGCATACCATGCCCTTGGTGCCTGATGTAAGCCATAAAGAGCTTTGTCCACCTTATTAACATATTCAGGGTGATCTGGATCTTCAAAACCTTTGGGTTGAGTGACATATACTTCTTCTTCAATCTCACCATACAAGAATGCACCTTTGACATCCATCTGATACATAGTAAATCCTTTGTAAGATGCATAGGCGAAGAAAATCCTAATGGCCTCAACTCTAGCAACATGTGCAAAAACTTCATCATAATCTATTCCCTCTTCTTGCCTGAACCCCTGAGCCACCAATCTTGCCTTGTTTTTGACAACTATACCCCTTGCATCTCTTTTATTCTTGAAAATCCATTTTGTCCCAATAGCATACTTCCCATCTGGTAAAGGAACCAATATCCAAACCTGCTGATTCTTGAATTGTTGCATTTCCTCTTGCATTGCCTCAAGCCAACTATTATCTGCAAGAGCTTGTGGAACACTGGTTGGTTCCATTTGGGAGAGAAAACAAGCAACCAGACAGTGTTGAAAGTCTGTATGATTGTCTCTCTGCTGCTGGGAAAGATAAGACATAAAAGCAACTTCTCCATACTTTGTCTTTTTCACAGTGCTTCTAGTATGAACAGGATCTTTAGGATCACCTATTATATTCTCCATTGGATGATTAGTGTGAATCCTTTTTGTAGCATTGGGGTTGACATCAATGGTTTTGTCAAGATTGGTCACATTTGGTTCAAAATCACTATCATAGGAAGAGGAAGTGAAGATGCCAGCTTTTGGTTGGTAATTGCCAAGATCTGTAGGACTTGGAAATTGTGTATATGGTTCACCAAAGTCTGTTGACACACGAGCAGAAATAGGAGTAGAAACTGGTTGGGCATCAGCAGTAGAACTGTCAGCAGAAACAGGAGAACTGTCAGCAGAATCCTGATTTCCACTGATGGCTTGTGCTGATTGTTTCAGAAGTGCTTCAACATCTTTTGTAATCTGTGCACCAAGTTTCTCAGCTTCTTGAGTAGCAGCATGTTCTTGTGTCATGAGCTTAGCAAGATCCTCTGCATAGTATGACTCAAATTCATC
>LBNU01008712.1:73577-87264 GCA_014162995.1 Artemisia annua | reverse complement strand
CCATTACTTTTTGTCCTACTTTGCATAATATCCTATATTCGCTATCTAAGTCTTTTTCGTCTAAGGATAAATTATCATCACTATAGTATTCGGTTTCGGAACTAACCTCATCGGATGCTTTAGCCATGAGACACTTCTCTTCTCTTGTTGGCTCTTTCTCATCGTTCTTGCTATCACTCCATGCTCCTCCTACGAATGCCTTATGATTTTGACTTCTTGACAATTTTGGACATTCACCAATGAGATGGTTTGGATCCCCACATTTGAAGCACTTCCTTTCGCTTTTCCCATTCTTGTCGTCCTTGTTTCTATACAATGTCTTTCTTTCTTCAAATGGTTGTCTAACGTATCTTCCCCGTCTTTCAAAGAATTTCTTGAAGTCTCTAACGGCCATAGCATATTTTTCATCATCACTTTCGGATGTTGAATATTCTTCATCACTTGAGTCCTTCTTAGCCTTCAATGCGATTGACTTGCTTTGCTCTCTGTTTCCTTTAACCATTTCGGAATCTTTCTTTATTATCACTTCATGTACTTTCAAGTTTCCAATTAGTTCGTCAAGTGGTAGAGTTGATAGATTCTTTGATTCTTCAATAGCCGTCACCTTAGCACGCCACTTTGGATGGAGAGCCCTAAGAAATTTCCTTACAAAATTCTTGCTAGAAAAATTCTCATCAAGTGNNNNCACAACTATACAAATAATGTACACAATATACACAACTACACTACAATACTTCTTGAACTTTTGTTGTTGAGGAGTATTCTTCTTTTGCACTTTGGATGAGGATGGATGTGAAGGGATTGAATCACCTGAAACAAGGATTAGTAATCTAATGATCAAAGGGTTTTGGAAGGTGTTTAGAGAGATTTAGATCTGAAAATTTTCGTGCAAAAGGTGAGGTAAAATACCAGATTTAAGGTGGTATTTATAGGGGAAAAATTCTGACAAAATCTGACACAGGAGCGTGCCGGTCCCCTTAATTCATGGCCGGTCCCCTTAAAATTAAGGGGGCCGCCCCTTATGATTAAGGGGGCCGCCCAGCTGTAACGGCCAGATTATTTGTCTTTTAGTGGGGAAAGTTTATTTGGTGAAAAACTAACTGATTTTGGTTAAAAATTCGAATTCATATATTTAGTATGATTAAAACATTTTTCTTTATTACCAAAAGTGTTTTTCAAAAATATATAATATGTTTATATAATTAAACAAACTTTGTAATAATTAATTAAATACCCCTTTGATCATGAGATGTATTAAGCACTGTTTATTCATACCTTAAGTGATTAAGTTGGATATAATGATATAAACTAGCTTAATACTTGTTTACGTAGTAATCTTACGTTTAATGATTTTACATTTTGTGATCGTCAAAACATAGAGATATCGAAAAATATAAATAACGTTTTTATGCATTATTTATGTCAACATATTCCATGAGATATGAACAAATGATCACAAGAAAAACAAGGTTGCAACTAATAGAGATAAACCCTCACAAAATAATATGCCAAACTGGGATAACCGCAGGATAGGACAAACCACAATCAGAGATAAACGCAGATAAGGAAAAAAATCAATAACTTGCACTAAAACTACTCGCAGAATCACAACACGCAAGGATGAATAAACCCTATTCAGAGTAACCACAGAGCGAGATAACCGCAGAGCGAGTTAACCGCAATACACGTCACCCGCAGGTTAAGGTAACCGCAAAGTGAGTTAATCACAGGTGACCGCAGGACGAATTAACCGCAGGGCAATTTAACCGCAGAGCGAGATAACCGCAGAGTGAGTTAACCGCAAGACACGCCACCCGCTAGTTGAGGTAACCGCAAGGCGAGTTAATCGCAAGACGAATTAAACGCAGAACTGGCTAGATGCAAACTAAGTTAATCGCTATAGATGGTAACCACAGAGCAAGTTAATCGCAAGCACAGTTAACCGCAATATAAATTAATCGCAGTCATGAAACTAAGAGAAAACCGCAATCAAGAATGGACGCTAACCGCAATTAAGAATGGGTGCTAATCGCAATCAAGAATACCACTCACAGGCAGCCACTTAACGCCAGATCCTACTAAAACTAAGTTGAACAAATACAAGACCAACAAAGAAAGGAATAAAAGTAACAATGATTTAGTCCTAGTCCTAACACAATACCCCTAAACACTCCAATATGTATCACTACTCTTATTCGCAACTATTCATAAGTAATTTTTCATTATCAAATAAAGGCACAATAAAATGGAAGTAACTAGGAACCAACAAATGCAATTATAAACAGTCATAATCTAACCTATTGGTGATTAGAAATCAAGCGAGACTCGTATGAACAATTCCACCACCTAAATGATGAAGATGACGAAACGAGTGAGCATATGACACAAAGATAAATTGAAAACCAAACAGAGAGAAATCAAACCCTCCAAGGAGATCAACAATAGAAGCAAATAAACACTGTTGCGATTAGTACGAGAAGTTAGAGAATAGTGGAAGGGAGTATGCACAAGTTGTGACTAAACCGCAAGAGAAAGAAGAAAAAAAACTATATATATGTGGGAAACATTTAAGGAAAATAGTAGAACTAGTCCTTGTACTACCATACCACTTAGTTGACAAAGGTCCACAAATACGAAACAGACCCTATAGTTATAAATGTGACAAATGTCATAACATAATTTACAGGGAGTACGCATTAAGTCATGGGACCAGATAAAATCGAGAAGCAACATACCAACTAAAGCAGCATATAATCAAGAAAAAACACACAAAAAAATATACCAAGACAAGTAATACCAATACATGGGAGGAGGAATAGAACAGCTAAAGAAAAATGTATGCAAAGCAGGCAAATTATATACAAGAACAATGAACAGAATAAACACTGGGTATAAGTCAGTTAGTGACAGGTGAAGAACGAGTCCTGAAAAGAATTAACCAGGAGTCCAGAAGATCGTACATCACTTGAGAGTAAACATGTCTCCAACCGTGGGAGATAACAGTGTCTTTGGTTACCACACATGGACTTTCTTAAAACCGTTATGTAAGCCCTTTGAAACTTCTATGTCTTTCGTACACACATGTGACCATTTGTTACCATTCATCATAAATATTCTTCCCGTTGGTACCCATATAAAGGAGGATCTAAGCCTGTATGGTATTTCATGCATTGTGACACTTTTATGGTGAATGGTTCTATTGTCTGATTTCCTTAGTCTAAGTCTTAAAGGCATTTCAGGTTTGTGACCATTTGATTTATGATTCTGAACCTTAACCTGTGTGTTGACCAATTGATTATGAGTTTTAAGTTTTGAATCCACAGACTCGATCAGAACTCGTTTCTCATCTACTTGGGAGACAAACCGAGCTTTTGGGAATTTTGGTCTTTCAGAAATAAAAGCATTTGGTTGTCTAATGGTAGAATGATTACCAACTGTTTTTAAAACTGGTTTTCTCAAGATAGATGGTTTTGAAAGATTAGGGTTCATTTGACTCCTTGTAACGTAACTTGGCACAATTTGTAAACCAGAAATTGTGGGACATGTTGTCAGACTTTGAGCAATGAGATCATTGTGTTTAGTTAACTGAGAGGTTGTCATATTGACATTCTTAGCTTTTATTTCTTTGATTGAGTCACGCAGTTCTTTACATTGCACTTTCAAAGTCTTGTTTTCCATACGTAATTTAGCCATTTTGCATTCGGTTTCATTAATTTCATGTTTCCATTTGGCTTCATTACTTCGCTCATACATCTTAATTCGATTTTTTAGGTTGTTGATCGTTAAGTCCTTGTCTTGCAGCTGAGTTTTCAAATTGTTTATCACAAAATATTCATTAAGTCCAGGCAATTCCGGATTCAAACAAGGTTTGCGACTTTGAAGATATTCTTCTTTTTGTTGTATTTCAATTTCAAGTGAAATACAATGTTTTTCAAGTTGTGAAAACCTTTTAAGAAGTTGATTAAACATTTCTTTTTCAACCATGTTCTGGTCCATTGTCTTAGAAAACTCAGCCTTAAGTCTAGAACTTTCATCATACAGATCACTTTCTCCCCCTTTATGACACATATTTGTTGAATTAGATGAGATTAACATGTCAGTCTTTTCCAACAGATTTGTGTCATAACAAGATTGAATTTGATCTGTATGCTGACTTTCATTAGAGAGGATATTATGTTGATCAATTGAAGATACCTCATCACTAGAGTTAAGTACAGGCACAGGTCTGAGCTTATCATCAATAGCACGCGTCACTAACTTGCTAGTAGTGTCAATCTTATCAGCTTTTGAATCCATGCATTCAGTGATGACTGACTCAGCATCCGATGCTATACCCAAATAATCAATACCATCACTTGATTGTACCCAGTGTGTCTTCGCCCTGTCTTCATACACCAGTTCGTGCTTTGCCTTTTATTCAATGTACTCCTTAACCTTATCCAAGCATTGGATTAGTATGTCTCTGAATGTGTCAACATCAAGTTCCGTGTGATCAGCAAAACACTTCATCGTCATCTGACTCTCGTAGTCATATATCATAGCAGATTTAGAGTTTATGAACCTCTACAGTTGTTTGCTGAGCACACAGAGGGCAGCTAAGGATCCAGCATTGGAGGATTCTTCTTGATCCAGTTGTTGTCGTAATTGATCCAAATTAAGAATCATAACATCTGTGAAAGTTTGAACATCTTGACCGAAGAGAGTTGTAAATGCACGTTCGAACCCCATTTTGAATCCATTACCCTCTAACAGCACAGAGAGATGTGAATGAAGCAGTCGAAAGCATTCAATGTGTATTCCTTTGCATAGTCAAGTAATTTGCTGGACTGATGAATCACATTCTCTTGAGAATCCGAGCACGAATGTACCATTGACTCATTATCAGGTACGAGTCCGTTCATTTGTAGAGAAAGATTAGAAGTCAGCGGTACATCAACCATGTCATATAATTTGAGAATTTCGGGTATTACTAAATCAGGAGAAGTTGTCATGATGAAGCAGGTGGGTTACAGTTTGCACTAGGTGTTAAGTTGTGACAAGTCAAGTTACGATATATCCAATTGAGATTAGTCAAATCGTAAGGATTAACCCACAATGTCAGATCACAATTAGATTAACCGAAACGACTTAAGTTACAACCATTCACTAATTGCAAAATGATTCACCACTCACACGAATCTCACCACTTAGTTGATTGTCAATACTTAGGAGATAATCTCTAAAAACCAAGCGAACCGCTAAGTACAGGTAACCGCCAAACTGAGATTACACAGATGAGAGTAAGACGCAAGATCAGGAGAATTAGTCGCAATCCAGGAGCAAACCGCAAAGTGAGTAATCGTAGGATGAGATAAATGCAAGGAGGTAAACGCATAGAGACGCAAACCGCAATAGCAAATCTCAGACACTTAACCGCAAACCACAAAACCGTAAACGCAAATCGCAAGTCACAAAGGTCCAAAACAATCACTATCCTTGCGTTTTGTCTTTATTCCCAAAATAGTAATCGCTGACTAGAAAACCGCAGGAGCTAGTAGCAAACCGCAACCAAGCAATAGAATAGTAGAGTTAACCGCAGTTAAGAAAAACGACCCAAACTCAATCCAATCTTCAAAAATACGTATGATATGGCAAAACCAACTGAGAAATAATGTAACACTAACACTAATGATCATAAAAGTACACCTCTAACATGTCAACTAACACTAGATAAATCAAACCAAGATGTATTCAAGAAAAACTCTTCTAATACACAAACCAACAAAAAAACCACACCCAATATGATTCACCAAGGCCCTAAGATGAAACCTTGGCTCTTGATACCAATTGTACGTTACTAATTAAGTCACAAACATGTAGCTCAAGGTGGTATGTGGCGTGTGGATTAGATGAGAAAGAAAGAAAAATGGGAACCTTGGGAGGATGAGAGAAAACTAGAAAGGTTAGATTAATAATATGAGAAGGTCCAACCCTCTCCACATGTGGAGAGGGGTATTTATACTAAGCTACAAAGAAACATAAAAACGCCCACACCCGGGCTGTGGATCAGGCATACAGTGGGTAAAGACCCGTCCTTCTTCCACGATGTTACATAGACTAAATTACTATCTAACTAACTAATAAACTAACTACGAGCTAACTTAAATGCTATTACATCAATTAGGTAACCTAGTCTTCTATAGGAATCTTTGTATTCCTGACAAAGAAAATAAAAATCTCACTAGAAAGGAATCTAGTAAGTAGACCTAATAAAATAAAAAATTATACCTAAACAATAATTATTCCCCGGCAGCGGCGTCAAAAACTTGATGACGTGGGATTACGACCACGCAACAGGTTTTACCTCTCAAGGGATCTTGAGAAGCTTGCAATCCCACCATGCAGTGTACCTGGTCGGTGTAGTATAGTGTAGTGGTAAGTAAGGGGGATTGATCGTTCTCTCACAGGGAATAGTGTTCGTTAGGTTAGAAAAACTACTCTAAAAGGTCTAAGGGTGAAGGAAGATTATTTTTGTATTTTTATATTTTTTGAAAGCAAGTAAAATCTCGGGTATTGGAGGAGTGGGCGGAATTAGTTGCTAGTCAACTAACCCAAAAACTACAATTGCAATTAAAAATAAAATAACTAAACTATTGTGGTTGTGAAAACTTATATGGAGACAAATGTGTTTACTTAGATTTCCTTACTCCCTAACTATCTTTTACCGGTTAATTGGTGTGTGTATTAATTGCGTGGATGACGGGTGTATTCCTTAACAATTCATGGGGTGGCATACATATCTCCCCAATTCTATGAGCTCTTATCTCCTCCTACAACTATGCGTACACATAATCATAGGGATTGTAAACAGTGGCTCATGTGTTAAATACTACCTTAATAACCTAGTACGCATTAGTTACATGTTTCTTAAGACGTTCAAGCATGTTACCATATAGGAGTATTGCCAGTTTTCTTAAGCCTAACATTGATGAAACATTCATCCAAGAAAAGTAATAACACACCAATCAACCAATAATTAATAGTTAGGTTTCATTAGATCTAAGAAAAACACAAGAGAAATTTGGCCTAGCATGTTAATTGAAAGACAAGCATAAGATATAATTAACCAACACATAGACATATTGATTTATTTAAGTGAGGACTTATCTTTAATTGAACATGAAGGATTCAAGGGTGAAAACCCTTGAAAATACAGCCAAATTCGTCTTTAGGGTTTTTCCCAAACTTGTACCAAAAGTTCCACCCTAATGAATGAAAAATAGAAAAGTATATATATATTTTACACTCTGACGGCGTCAGGTTATGGGTTCTGAAGCCGTCAGCTCGCCGTCATTAGGGTTCTCGGATGGCCTAGATCTACTTCTGACTCCGTCACTTGTAAATATGCTCTGGGCCGTCACTCTTTAGCTTAATACCTGACAGCCTACTTTCTCTAACACCTGACGTCGTCAGGTGTAAACATCTTGTTTTCTTCATAGGGCATCTAGTGTAATCTGATTTTACTCCTTTGTCAATGTTGGCTGACGGCGTCACCTTGTGACTCTGACGCCGTCAGGTAGGTTTTCCAGCTTCTTTTGAGACTTTGTCGTTTTCTTCACTTTTATGCTCCAAAAACGTCCAAATTAGCATGTTTTCCAGAATTCTTCTCAAAAGTACCTAAAATGACAAAAGGAACGATTTAGGGCAATATTTGATTACATTTACTCGAATTAGGGCTTAAATGACCCTTTAAAACGGGTACACTTTTCGTCTCATCATTCAGGGACAAGGTCATGCTTGGTATTTTGACCTAGATTACTTAACTGACTACTTGGGATATACTAGATATGTTTCTAACCAATCTGCAGGTACACCACAGTCTCCCACTAACAATGCAGGTTCCCCTGATTCTGACTTAGATAGTGAGTGTGAGTTTGATGAACAAACCATTGTTGTACCTTCCTTCTCCCCTAACAATATTGCAGGTGATGGTTCTAAAGTTACTACTGATGAGCATGAGGATGAGTCTCAATATGCAGAAGATCTTGCTAGACTTCAGAAACAAGAACATGCAGCCAATCTTGAGGCTGAGAGACTTGGTTTGGAGTTTGAAAAAGATGCTGAGGCACTAATTCGACAAGCAGCTCAAGCAACCAGCAACAACCAAGATTCTGCTGACAGCCATCGTCTCAATACAAAGGAAGCTTGGTGCAGAGAATTTGAAGCTTTGATGAAGAGTGAGTTTGAAATGAGTGCCATAGGGGAGCTTACATTCTTCTTGGGACTACAAGTGAAGCAATTGCCTGATGGGATTTTTATTAGCCAAGACAAGTATGTGAAGGACATTCTTAAAAAGTTTGACTTTGAGAATCTAAGGACTGCAACTACACCCTATGAACCTCCTACCCCTAAGAACAAGAATGAGCCAGATGAAGCTGTTAATGTTCATCTATACAGATCCATGATTGGATCACTCATGTATCTAATAGCTTCAAGGCCAGACATTACTTTTGCAGTTAGTGCTTGTGCTAGACATCAAGTCACTCCTTTGACTTCCCACCTTAATGCTATCAAGAAGATTTTCAAGTACCTTAAAGGCCAACCATTGCTAGGTCTGTGGTATCCAAGAGAATCTCCTTTTGTGTTGGAAGCATATAGTGATAGTGTCTATGCTGGAGCCAACTTGGATAGGAAGTCCACCACTCGAGGTTCACTGGTACAAAAAGTTGTANAAGAAGATTTTCAAGTACCTTAAAGGCCAACCATTGCTAGGTCTGTGGTATCCAAGAGAATCTCCTTTTGTGTTGGAAGCATATAGTGATAGTGTCTATGCTGGAGCCAACTTGGATAGGAAGTCCACCACTCGAGGTTCACTGGTACAAAAAGTTGTATCGGTCACGCCAAAAATGTGTGACAATATGCATATAGTCACACATGTTTTTTTCGTCGTGTGTTACCAAAGGTCCCACCACCGTAGGTGGAATATGGTCACATTGTTGAGTTCGTGGCCTTTTCCATCGAAAAAGAGTGACCAAAATCCTGAATATGTGTGACAAATTAGGCACAAGTTTTGTTGGATTAGTCATTACCAGTGACCGTAAACACCTTATAGTCACACGAATGTTTTTTGAGAGTAACTATTGTTCGTCCTTTGGCCACATAAATATATAACATATGTGACATTTGAGATAAGTCTGTTGAACCTTAGACCTAGATAGATCTTAGAGCCAGTGGATCGTTAGTATGTTAATGTAATCACCAACACACTAAGTTGAGAATCTCTGAGAGAACTTGTATCTATGCGGAATTAAACACAAGCTAGAAGAACACAGAATAACTAATAACAGTTTGATCCTCTATGGATCTTTTATTGAAACTAATACTTGTTTTTCAAACTCGTACATCATACGTAACAATGTGTTCCTTTTATACACAAGGAACCCTAAACCGTTTCACAAGAAACGTATCTTCTATAAACTAAGAAAGATATGCATTATCACTTCCTAATAAAGCTCATACATATCCTAACTATATAATAAATAAACACGGAATATCTATATCCGCAGAAACAAACTACGCGGAATTACTATATCCGCAGAATCACTGCATCAGCAGAAACACTTCATCCGCAGTAACCATCAGCAGAATTCCTAACAGCAGAATTCCCAACAATCCTCCCCTAATCTTGATTTTGACGCCGTTAACTTCAAGACTTCTGGATAGATCTTCAAACATGTAGTAGAGGATTGAGGATGGACCAGCAGCAAAGAACAAAACAGCAACATCACTATATCAGCATTAAAACCTTGAAGTTCCCATTCTTTGCAGAAACACATGACAAAAATGTACATTAAATCAGCAGTTTCAAACTATTCTCATCACTTCCAGGTGTGTTAACATCTGTGAGAGGTGTATCAATGAAAATAATGGATTTGATGTCTCTTTATCAATAGCCATTACCATTGGAGTAGCCAAATGTTTCAGTCCAAAGACAATGGTACACTGATAACCATATGATTTTTAGCAAATCACCAGCTATAAACGGATTTGAGTTGTCTTTACCTGTAGCCGTTTGCTCAGGACTAGTCAATTCTTGGTATTTAACTACCTTGGTGAACTGATTACCAAGTATGGTATTCCACAGCCTTTACCACATGCCATACACATGTGGGCTAGCCAATGCTTTGGATCCCAAAAGGGCAACATCCATGGTGAATTGATGACCATTTCAACTCTCAGCAATGAAGCATGGGTGAGTTGAGTACCCTATGGTTCTGAGCAAACAATTACAGCTATCAACAGATTTGATGTGTCTTTACCAAAGCTGTACCCTTTGGACTAGCCAACTCTTTGATGTAAGACCATCATGGTGAGTTGATAACCATATCAATACCTGCAAACAATATACAATAGATTCTACAAATAAAAGTTAGTGTTTATTATTTTTTATTTTTTTATTTTTTTTTAACTAATAACAGAAGAAAAGAATATAATACAAAAACAATACAATTACCCCAAAGAAGTCTCAAGACTGACACCATGCTTAGCAGTCATCCCTTGTTTGAAAAGAAGACTCTGTCTGAGTGAGTGGATCAATTGAGTAGCATGAGTCATGTCATTTCCCACCATTTCTGAAGGAACAGTCAACTTCAGCTTGAGCATCTGGCTTAGAACACCAGCAATAATGGGATAAGAGACATCTGCCATCATATGGATCACCTTCCCACCATATAAAGTCAGCACATGCACATTAGATAAAGGGAAGAACTTCCATCCAACAACCTTCCAAGTAGTTTGTCCAACCCATATCTTATAACCTTTACCAGAACTTCTAGCAGAGTCAAACAGAACATATAAGTCCCAGAGCAAAAACAAACCACACCCTGCAGGTTCTGTGTTGCTATAGTAAGAGGAGACCCATCCATAAAGCTTGAGAAGATCCTCCCGAGTAATAAAAGGAAGGAGTTCACTTAGAAAAGTGAAGTATTTGACAGAACCATCAGCTCTATGGACTGCATTCATGTGTCCTTGTTGCATAGGCAAGGGAACAAGCTCCCATCTTTCCAAGGAAACATGAAGCACTGGATCTTCCCCATCATCCTCTTCAATCTCAATGAAGGAGCTGTCTTCTAAAGGTAAGACAATATTCCTAGAAGGTATTTTCCTAGCTATGCTTTTCCTTCTTTTGCTATGAGTAGAAGAACCAGGAGAAGCATCAGTAGTATCTGATGTGGAGTCTTCAGTAGGAACAGACTGTTCCTCATCAGCAGGAAGTGTCGGTGCAACATCAGCAGGAACTGATGTATGAGGTGCTGAAGCAACATTTTCTTCAACCTTGTCTTGAGTGCCCGACCCACCCACATCTGGGTCCAACCTCACCTCTGAAGCTTTAGAAGGTATAGAAGAGGAAACCTTCTCAAGTGGTGGAGTTGCCTCAACATGAACAGGTACGGAAGAAGCAGATGTAGCTGGTACCTCAGCAGAAACAGAGAGTTTAACCCTCTTAGCAACAGGTTCTTCCAACCTAGGCTTTGGCCAATTGACAGGATCTGGTAAGTCCATCCCAGATCTCTTCATATTGGTCTTAAGCCGTGCATAAATAACCTTGAGCTTTTCATCTGGTAAAGCTGTAACATCCTTCAGAGTCCATGGAGTTGAATACAGAAAGCTACTTTGGTGAGCCACAAGTTTTCTCATGTAGGCTCTCTGTTGTGGCCATGTCATTGGCTTCTCTCTTTTGGCTTTAGCCTTCTCTGCAGCAATCCGTTTCCGCTGATCTTTAACCATAGCAGCCAGCCTAGTAGGGAAATCATCTGAGTTGAAGTCAAGACCAAAGATATTTTGACCAAGAGTAGGATTTTCTAGAACATGTTGTTGAGCCTGATTCCATTCTCTTGCCCCCCACCCTGAAGAAAGAGCATCCAATTCCCTTTTTCTTGTTGCAGAGAGATTAGATAAAAAAAAGAGCATGAGTAGGAGGAACACTTGGATTTAACTCAGCCTGAAGCTTCCTAGCCACTTCTTCATCACTATCTATTTGATCAAGCCTTGCAAATTCCTTAGTCTGAGCCTTAGGAGTGGCATCTGAAACCCAATCATCCACCATTGGAGCCTTGCCCTTATCTTGAACTAGAGAAGTAGGAACTTCAGCAGAAAGAGTACTGGCAGCAGCAACAGGAATCTCTTCAGAAGAAACAGGATAATCAGCAGGAACAGCCTTTGCAGCAGAAACAGTGTGTGCAGCATGAATGGGTTCAGCCGAAACCAAGGAATGAGCTATAGTATTCTGCTGAAACCTTTCAAATGCCGAAGTAGTATTCCTTCTTGTTCCTCTTGTAAAGGCTTGACCAATACCAGAAGTGGAGGTGGACTTAGAAGTAGTCCCTTCCTTGAAATTCTTTGCCAAAAGCAAAGAAAGTCTCCACTTCAGCATCTTCAGCAGTATCCAACCCTGTATCCTTAGCTGCATCATGAGTGGCTGATGGTGGAACCATAGAAGTTGTAGTCTTTGGATAATGATGTAACATGGTTAGATCTTCTTCCAAGATAGACGAACGTTCAAAGCTTCCCTTCCGAAATAATAAACGTCTTCTTGTCCAAAATAACCTGTTAACCTGAAAAAGATAAAGGCCAACCTCGCGTAAAATCGGCGGTAAAATCTACACAATAAGATATAATGCTTGTGGAATGAATATTTTGCAGAATTCCTGGAGATTATAAGTTAAAGAATTGACAAAACTTTTTAGGTTTCCGGAAAAATACAAAACTTTCAAAAATTGCAGAAAATTTTAACCTGACGCCGTCAGGTGTTAATCCTGACGCCGTCAGAAAGTTCTGACAGAGTTCTCATGTTAAGCTTCCGGAAAAAATTTTTGGAAAAACTAGATCTTACTTCCTGGAATTCCTGCAAAAATTCATTATGACTCGATACAAGCATTTGACTCAAACAAGTACTAATATGTATGTTAATTTCATTGTTATGATTCATGTTCATTCGTTCTTTATAAACCGATTTAGATTTCCCTTACACTTAGCTTTTGCAAAATACCTTTATATGTAGTTAAGACGAAGTTAAAAACAAAATAAAGCATTTTCACAATTTAGTTTGAAGCATGAATCAATAACAAGAAATATAACTTGCATATGGAAACAAATAAAATCAAATAAACAAACAAATAAACACACAAAGCTTGGGTTGCCTCCCAAGAAGCGCTTGTTTTTGTTCGAGTCACGAGCCTGACTCTACCCTTATTTAACGGAAATAGGGGAGGTTTTCCCTACACTTAGGATTAAGTGCGGGTGATAGTAGCGATACACACAATCTTGGTGGAAGTATGCCTCGTGAGGAAAGAGTGGTGGATGAATTATATGCTCAAAGGGTTGTGTTCCATTCATCATAACCTTACCTAGTTCACTTTGGTCAATGGGTGAGCTAAAGTTTTCTCTTAAAAAGGGATCATCTTCTATCAACTTTGAGAGACTCCTAGTTGGGAATCCATCTTGACATAATAAACCCGGTTTAAACCCATAATGTTTCTTGTAATCAATCATGAATGGGTGATATAAGTATGCAAGGTCATAGTTCACCCCTATATTGACTTCCATTCCACATGGTTTAGAGTCTACTACCTTCATCGTAAAACTACCCGTACTATATGGTTTGATGGGTGGATCGGGACCTATTTCAATTCCTAAATTTTCATCCAAG
>LBNU01008712.1:57344-73444 GCA_014162995.1 Artemisia annua | reverse complement strand
CATTTAACCAATAATTAATAGTTAGGTTTCATTAGATCTAAGCAAACACTAGAGAATTTAGCTACTCATGTTAATTGAAAGACAAGCAAGATAGATAGACAACCAACACATAGACATATTGATTGAATTAAAGTGAAGACTTATCTTTAATTAAGCACTAGGGTTCCAAGAGTTGGAAACCCTAAAAGTCACAGAAAATTCGTCTTTAGGGTTTGCCCTAAAAGTTCTCCACAAAGTTCCACACATAATCAATGAAAAATAGAAAACTATATATAGATTTTAAGTTCGGACGGCGTCAGCTTATAGGGTCTGACGTCGTCAGCTCGCCGCCATTAGGGTTCTCGGATGGCCAAGATCCATTTGGGACGTGGTCAGCATGTAAAACATTCTGGGCCGTCTCTCTTTAACTTTGTTCCTGACGGCCTACACCTTTTAACACCTGACGGCGTCAGGTGTAAATTCTTGAAATCTTTCTGGCCCGTCATTTGATAATTGAATTCCACTCTTTTGTCATCCTTACTGACGATGTCACCTAGTGACTTCTGACGCCGCCAGGTTGTAAAATCTGCTTCTTTAAGACTTTGTCGTTTTCTTCACTTTTATGCTCCAAAAACGTCCAAATGTGCATGTTTTCCAGAATTCCTCACAAAAGTACCTAAAATGACAAAAGGAACGATTTAGGGAAATATTTGATCACATTTATACGAATTAGGGATTAAATGACCCCCTAAAAGCGTAACACTTTTCATCTCATCATCTGCTGAACCATCATCAGCATCTGAATCAGTGAAAATCATTGTCCTTCTCCTTTTCAGCCTATTCTCCAACTTCTTCACTCTGGAAATCAAAGTGAGAATAGCATCCCCATAGGTCTCCTTTGTCCTAGCAAGATCATCTTCAAGCAAGTCCACTTTTTCTTGATACCTGTGCACTAACTTGGATAAAGAGGTAAGAGTAATAGGCTCCTCAGCTCCATCTACAAGGTTATCTGTAGTTTGGGGAGCCTCATTAGGCCTAGGAGATGACATAAATACATCATCTACACCAAAGGTGGTGGTATCATCAAAGACAATGTCTTCCTCCATTGGGTCAGAGTGTCTTGGAGGAGTGGTTTGACCTAAATCAGCATCTCTAGCCAAGGCATCAGCCTCTTCATGGTTAGAGGTATACAAGCCTGCAGGTTGGTCATTAGAGGCAACATCTTGTGCAAGTTGTGTTGGTGGTGGTGAAACAGGTCTAGGTGATACTGGTCTAGGTGAGGGAGGTGGCTGAGCCTCATTATCAAGTGATGCATTTGCATCAGCAGCAAGTGAGGCACCCACATCCGTAGAAACAGATGCAGGATTGTCAGCAGCAACACCCTCAGTAGGAACAAGAGGTGGGTGAGAACTACCATCAGCAGTATTACTACCACCAGCAGCATTCTCACCTTCAGCAACAATGGCTGAAGCTCATTCCTCAGTGGGAACAGACAGCATAGCAGGTAACAAACGCCTATGGTCACCAGTATAATGTGTTTGCATAGAAGCAAACAATTTAGGGGTATGTCTTTCTATGATCCTAGGTGTGGGATCAGTGGTCTCCATATCCAAAATAATTTGTAAAAACCTAGGGTAAACAAGATATTTATGTGTATCTTCTGTAACATGATTAAACATTTCATTGAAGATATATTTTGAAAAATTATAAGTGGTACCCTTGGATAAGTAGACAATACCATGAGCTAGAGAGGTGGAAAATTGATTCCACCCACCAGATTTGGGACTGATGCATTGAAGCAAAGTGAACCAAAAACCTCCACTTTGGACAGAACTTGTTCTTGTACCAAATGGTGGAGCCATCAGTAACATACCCAATATCCCGTAAGCCAACAGCAATGACCTCATTATCATTCACATACACCCCATCAGCATCATCCAGGTGTAGTTTTGTTCGTACCAATGCCTCTGTGACCACAACCTCTGTTCTATCATTCGTCTCCACAAGTTGTGGTGGTTGACCTTCAGGGGTCCTCTGTTCAGCCGTCTCCCAAAATTGACTAATTAGAGAAGCATAGACAATGGGAGGACAATGAGTCAAAGCAAAATGAAGCTTCGAACGTAGCAAGAAATCAACCATGGAGTGGTAGAGTTCATGCTTCTTCACTTTCTCCAAGAAAGCCACCTTGTTGTTATCCTTCTTAAAAACCAAAGGTGCCATTAGGGTTTGTGGGAGATTGGAATGGATGAAATGTGAGGTTAGATTAAGTGGATGTTGGGTATTTTATAGGAGAGGGAATTTTAATAGGAAAGGTCGTGGATTGGCAATTTAAAAAATAACTGCCATAAATGGAGCACGATCAGCTATAAAAGAGGAACGTATCATTGACCAATTTTGACCGGATCGACTTCCAAAAATAACTTCTTCAGCAGCAACAAGTAGTCAAACAGCAGGAACCAGTGGTCAAGCTGCTGAAGCACAATTTATCAGCACAAACAGACACATCAGCAGAAACCAACCCATCTGGAGCAATGAAAGGTACTTTGACCGAGCATAATCCGTCTTAAATATCTGTTTTAAAGGTAAATATCTAACCCGATAAAGCGACCTACCCACTTCAAGCATTAATTACCCCAAGTAAAACTTTCTTTATAAAAGGAGGCAATTATCCCCAATTCCAAACATCATTATTCATCAATTAACCCGAAGTACTTCCAATCATAATCAAGATGAACCCTAACCACGAAATCATCGAAATCTCCTCTGATTTCTCTGAATCATTCGAGAAATCACCTAATCCACCACCCCAACCAAAGAAACGAACAAAAATTTCCAAGTATGGTTGAACAAAGGAACATGAACGAAAGAGATAGCATGATGTGAATGCCAACCAAGTGCCTCGACCATCAATTCCAAAACCCCAAAGCCCCAAACCAAGTGAGTCTTCAGAAGAGACCTATCAATGGGCCACAAACCCATCATCTCCTCGACCACTAGTATCTCCCTTCTTTTGTACATCATCATGAGGAGGATCCAATGTACAATCCTCCTTCCACCCCTGACCTCAATCATCACGGCCTCCAGAAGGCAAAGGAAAGGCCCAAGTTGTTGATGAAGAGGAGAATGAAGATGATGATGAAGATGAGGAAGTGATGGAGCCTCCAGCCCCATTTGACTTCAATGAGGAGGAGCAGAGCAGGTATATTGCTCATAGGACAAGAGCAGGGAAGGCAAAGATGTTGGGTGTGCCTTCCTCATCAAGAAAGGCCAAGAGATGTGCTCCTCTTCCTCCTCTGCTGAGTGCTCCACCACCACCTCCAAAACCACAGGTGTTGGGTTTGGTGTGCAAAAAGGCATTTCCTTATATAGATAGGCCAAGGCACAAAAACAGCTTTCCATACACCAAAGAGTTGCAATTCTTGTTGAAAGATTATGATTTGTATGTGTCCAAGAGTGACTCAGATTAGGTAGTTTAGGGGCGAAGTCAGAGTCTGTAATGTCTTTTGAATTGTATTTTTTGGTGACTCTGATTAATGAAATTCCAATAATTTACTTGTGATGACTTGTCTTGAATTGAATCTCCATACTTATGAATCCATAATTTCCTTCAGCACGAACAAACACCATAATCAGCAGAAACAACTCATGTTGCTTAGTTCAATTCCACTGATGTGACTTGGATTGCATAAGCAGAAACAGGACTTGCATACCTAGAAAGCAAAACAAAACATACAAGACAACCACACAAAATATGCTAATAGGCAAATGTTAGGGAAAATAATTATTACAACAATATTTGTTAGAAAATAGGAAATAGAAACTAAGAAAAATGAAAAAGAAGCTACAAAAGGTACACCAATAAGCCTCCCCTTAGGCTTATGTCAGAAGCATAACCAACAGCAGAATCAAAATGGAACCAGCAGAAACCATGAATGAGCAGAAACCACAGAACCATCAGTGGTAACATGGTGTGCTTAAGCAGGAACCATACCAGCACCATCAGCAGAAAGACACAGTCTTTCAGCAGAAACATAAAGTACCATACAGATGCTGCAAAACAGAGTTAGATAGAACAAAAATGCACTTATAAGCCTCCCCTTAGGCTTATTCCTCCCCTCAAACTCAGACATCATGGATTAACCATACCAATATGGACTACTAAGTGATTAAACCTAGGTCCATCAAAAGCCTTTGTTAATAAATCAGCCACATTATCATCAGTATGAATCTTAAGCACATTTATCAAATGTTTTTCATATGCATCTCTGATAAAGTGGTGCCTAATTTCAATATGTTTTGTTCTTTGATGAAAAAAACAGGATTTTTGACTATGCAAATGGTACTTTGGTTATCAATATAGATTGGGGTGTTCATGAAATTGAACCCATAATCAAGTAATTGGTTCTGTACCCAGAGTACCTGTCCACAACAGTTAGCAGCAGCAACATATTCTGCTTCAGTGGAGGAATTTGCCACAATAGTTTGTTTCTTGCATTGCCAAGAAATTAACCTTCTACCAAGAAATTGACACCCTCCAGTAGTGGACCTTCTATCCAAATTAGCACCAGCATAGTCACTATCACTGAAAGCTTCCAACTTAAAAGGAGATTCTCTTGGGTACCAAAGACCTAGATTAGGTTGGCCTTTAAGGTACTTGAAAATCTTTTTCACTGCATTCAAATGGGAAGTCAATGGTGTGACTTGATGCCTAGAACATGCACTGACTGCAAAAGTAATATCTGGTCTTGAAGCTGTCAAATACATAAGTGAACCAATCATGGATCTGTATAGATGAACATTAACAGCAGGATCTGGTTCGAAATTATTTTTGGGTTTTGGAGCTTCAAAAAGTGTTGTTGCAGTCCTGACATTTTGCATATCAAACTTTTTAATTATGTCTCTCACATACTTCTCTTGGCTGATAAAGATACCCTCAGATTTTTGCTTCACTTGCAGACCCAAAAAGAAAGTGAGCTCCCCCATAGCACTCATCTGAAATTAACCCTTCATCAAATCCTCAAATTCCCTGCACCAGGCTTCCTTAGTGGAACCAAAGATGATATCATCCACATAAACCTGAACAAGAATGATATCTCTAGAATTCTTCTTGAGAAAGAGTGTCTTATCTATAGCACCTCTCCTGTATCCATGCTTCAACAGAAATGCTGGAAGTCTAGCATACCAAGCTCTTGGTACTTGATGTNAGCACCAGCATAGTCACTATCACTGAAAGCTTCCAACTTAAAAGGAGATTCTCTTGGGTACCAAAGACCTAGATTAGGTTGGCCTTTAAGGTACTTGAAAATCTTTTTCACTGCATTCAAATGGGAAGTCAATGGTGTGACTTGATGCCTAGAACATGCACTGACTGCAAAAGTAATATCTGGTCTTGAAGCTGTCAAATACATAAGTGAACCAATCATGGATCTGTATAGATGAACATTAACAGCAGGATCTGGTTCGAAATTATTTTTGGGTTTTGGAGCTTCAAAAAGTGTTGTTGCAGTCCTGACATTTTGCATATCAAACTTTTTAATTATGTCTCTCACATACTTCTCTTGGCTGATAAAGATACCCTCAGATTTTTGCTTCACTTGCAGACCCAAAAAGAAAGTGAGCTCCCCCATAGCACTCATCTGAAATTAACCCTTCATCAAATCCTCAAATTCCCTGCACCAGGCTTCCTTAGTGGAACCAAAGATGATATCATCCACATAAACCTGAACAAGAATGATATCTCTAGAATTCTTCTTGAGAAAGAGTGTCTTATCTATAGCACCTCTCCTGTATCCATGCTTCAACAGAAATGCTGGAAGTCTAGCATACCAAGCTCTTGGTACTTGATGTAGTCCATAGAGAGCTTTCACAACCTTGTAAACATGCTTAGTGTTCTCTGGGTCTTCAAAGCCTTTAGGTTGAGTAACATACACTTCTTCTTCAATTTCTCCATACAGAAAAGCTCCTTTCACATCCATCTGGTAGACCATGAAACCCATATAGGATGCAAAAGCCAAGAAGATCCTGATTGCCTCAACCCTTGCCACTGGAGCAAACACTTCATCATAATCAGTGCCTTCCTCTTGTCTGAAACCCTGAGCTACAAGTCTAGCTTTATTCTTGACCACAATGCCCCTAGCATCCCTTTTGTTCTTCAAGATCCATTTGGTCCCAATTGCAATTTTCCCATCAGGGAGTGGAACCAATATCCAAACTTGTTGATTCTGAAATTGTTGCATTTCTTCTTGCATAGCTTCAACCCAACTTGCATCTTGAAGGGCTTGTGCCACACTAGTTGGTTCAACTTGGGAGAGGAAACAAGCAAACAGACAATGTTGATAGTCTGTGTGATTACCTCTTTGCTGATTAGAGATATAAGAAATGAAAGCAACTTCACCATATTTGGTATTCTTCACTGTGCTTCTAGTTCGAACAGAGGCATTAGGATCACCAAGTATGAGAGATTGAGGGTGATCAATGTTGATCCTCTTAGTAACATTAGGATTTATTGCAACAGTTAGATCTAGATTATTGATGGTAGGGACAAAGGCATCATCATAAGAGGCAGAATTGAAAATTCCGTTATATTGTTGATGATTGCCAAGATCTTAGGGACTTGGAAACCTTGTATAGGGCTCATCAAGGTTCAATGATTCTTTAAGTGGACCTGTAGGAGATGCAGCAGAATCAACACCTTCAGTAGGAACAACATCAACAGTAATGGAGAGGCCATCAGTAAGAATACCAGCAGCTAGGTTCCTGTGGACTTTAGCAGCAGCTTATTGTAAGATTTCTTGAGTTTCTGGAAGAAACTCTGAACCAAACTTCTCAGCTGCTGCCTTTGCTGCATGTTCTTGTTTTTGAAGTCTAGCAAGATCCTTTGCATAACTAGAATCATCTCCTTCCACTCCAGAGACATCTTGAGCATGAGTACCTGAAACATTGTTAGGGACAAAGGAAGGAACAAAGATTGTGTCTTCATCCCACTCAGAGTCTGAGCCAGAGTCATCATCCAAAGCACTTGGTGGTTCTTGATTACCTGCAGATTGGTTAGCTTTGAACCTAGTATATCCTAAATGATCAGTTAGATAATCAAGGTCAAAATACCAATCTTCTCCATTAGCCTGGACATTTTCCTTATCTTCTAAGAACCTCAAATTAAAAGTTTCTTCAACTCTTTTAGCAGACAAGTTATAAACCCTATAGGCCTTACTATAAGCTGAATATCCCACAATGTACCCCTCATCAGCTTTCCCATCAAACTTTCCCAATTGGTCACTAGTATTCAAGATGTTTACATGACATCCAAAGGCTTAAAGTACTTAATGGTGGGAACTTGTCCAGTCAATAACTCATAAGGAGTCTTATGGTGTGGTCTAGTAATAGATACCCTGTTAAGAACATAGCAAGCAGTACTTAGTGCTTCAGTCAAAAACATAGTGGGTAATTTAGAGTCTGCAAGCATAGATCTTGCTGCCTCTATTAAGGTCCTATTTTTCCTCTCAGCAACCCCATTTTGTTGTGGGGTTCTGGCATTCCTATAGTCCCTTTCAATACCCTTAGACCCACAGAGTTCAATTAGTTTAGCATTTTTAAACTCTGTCCCATTGTCACTCCTTATACACTTAACCTTTTTATTTAGCTGGTTTTCAACAAGGGCAATATACTCTTTTAGAACATTAAAGGTTTCATCTTTAGTCCCTAAGAAGAATACCCAACAAAACCTGCTATAGTCATCAGTTACTACCAAGCAAAAGTACTTGTGATCAATGCTTCTAACAGATGTTGGACCAAACAGATCCATGTGAATCAGCTGAAGAGGTTCTTTTATTCTTCTTTCTGCAGTGATGGCTTTGTAAGATGCCCTATGTTGCTTTCCTTTGCTGCAGGCAACACAATTATGTTCATTTGTGAAAACTTTGGTAGGAAGTCCATGAACCAGTCCATGTTTTGCAAGCTTGTTGATAGTCTTAAAATTCACATGAGCCATCCTTCTGTGCCATTTAGTAGACTCATACAAAGATGCTTTTGCCACCAAGCATGCTAAATCTCCTTCAGGTTGGACTTGATTCAAGTTGAATGTGTACAGGTTGTGAGTTCTTGGAATAGAAAGCACTACATCACATTCAACAGGTAGCTTGAACTCCTTAGATAGAACAAGACAATCCTTCTCAGTGAACATCACACTGTTTTTCTTGTCACAAATTTGTGACACAAAGAACAGGTTGAAGTTCTCAAGTTCTTTGACAAACAACACATTTTCAAAGTCCAGCTTAGCAGTCTTGATTGTTCCTTTTCCAGCAATCCTACCTGTGCTTCCTCCAAAAGTCACATTGCCACCACGAAAAGCTACAAAGTCCTGCAATCTATCTCTGTTTCCTGTCATGCTTCTAGAACAACCACTATCAACAATACCAATATCTTTACTCATTAGAGGATGATCCTACAAGAACAAAATATATAACAACATTAGTATCATTGGGAGGCTCAAGTCATCACTGACTTGAGCCTGCCTTGTGGATCATATGAAGTGAACCTAGTAGATTGATGAGATCCACTATTGTGCTTGGAGTGGTTAGATATGATAGGCCTTTGATGCTTCCAAGTACAACCTGCTGAGGACTTAACAGCAGTATTCCACCTGTTTTCCCCCATATGCATTGGGTCAAAATAATAAGGCCAATATCCATGTTGGAAATAAGTGCTAATAGGACTATAATAAGCTGTATTATTAAGTTTTCTTCTATCAGCAAAAACAGATTTCCTAGCATAAACTGGCTTACCAGTGGAAACAGGTCTATCAGTGGAAACCTGTCTATCAGTGGAAACAGGTCTATCAATGGAAATAGGTCTATCAGTGGAAACATGCCTATCAGTGGAAACAGGCCTATCAGTAGGAACAGGTTTACTATTCCTAACATGTGCTCCTCTGGGAATAAATGATGGAATACCATTAACATCATCCCACAGATGTTGATGTCCCTATTTAGTAGCATTCACACTCATTCTTTTTTCATAAAAATCACAATCCTTGATCAAGTGAAATTTGCTACCACACACAAACAAGACTTTTTCTTAAAAGACTTATTACTAACCAAACTTTGTTCATTACACATAAAACCATTAGAAACACAAACTGAACCAGAAATAAAGCTGTTTTTCACTGAATTAAAGTAATTGTTCTTATTGAAATTAAAAGATGAATCTGTAAAAGATGATGTCTTTGAACTTGATTCATCAGCAGCAACTCTTGGGGACACATCAACAGACTTGAAAAGAGACTTGGGTGATGACTTGGGACTTGAAAGAGGACTTGACAAAGGTGAAGACTTGGGAGAGGTAGACTTTTCACTTAAATCACAGCTATCATAGGTGGTTGACCCTTGGTCTGAGGACCTTTCACTATTAGAACATGAAACAAAGTCAGTAGGTTTACAAAGAGGGTCAGGCAAGTCATTTGACTTTTTGCCATACAAGTGGTGTGATCCATCAAAGTCTGAAGTGGTGGTGGTGGGCATATGTTCACCTCTAATAGGTCCTGGTACAACATGCATCTCTCCTTGTTTTAAGAATTTGACAGGTTTTTGAAAACTTAAAGGTTCAGAGTTAAACTTATTTTTCTTCTCAAGATAATCAATAACCTCTGCACCTACATATTTTTTAAAACCTATCCCTAGCCCTGATGTGACAGACTGACTATCATATAAACAACTAGCCAATTTTTCACCAGAGACTAACCATTCTTTATGCCTGGCCACTTCATTATCAAGTTTCTCTTGTAAAGCTTGTTTCTCTAGATCTACTTTAGCCTTTTCTTTTACAGTATACTTTAACTCATTCTTAGTATATTTCAAATCTCTTTCCAACACCTTAATTTTCTCTTCATAGGCAGCCTGATTCTTTTGAAACCACACCTTTTGTTTATCTAATAGTTTAACAGAACCCCTATAAGCTTGTTCATTGATAAAGCATTCATTATAAAGGGCTTTTATGTTGTCAAAATCCTTTTTTAACTCATTAAATCTATTATCACAACCAAATACACATGGATATACCTGAGATGAAGTTCCCATGAGAGCAAACTCTTCATCTTCACAGCCAGCCACCATTGACAAGACCTTCTCAGCATCTTCCTCTGTAGTGGAAGGTTCATGATCACGCCAATTTACACAAGAGTCAAGAGAAATCATAGCCCTGGATCCAGCTTCCTCTACTTTCTTTTGCTTGTAGTTCAAGTACCTGGCTTGATCATCATTCTTCTTGTTAGTGCATTCTCTGGCAAAGTGACCAATCTTTCCACATGAATAGCACTTCACTTTGCTCCTGTCAAACCTAACAACATCCCTTCCTTTGAGACTAATCTTCCCACTAGCCTTCTCTTCAAACTTCCTTACATTCACAGATAGCATGGCCATCTGCCACTTGAGGTTCGTCTCCTCCAAGTACAGAGGGTCAATTTGGTACATATCATCAAAGGTCAACTGCTGAAAAGATTCATATTCAGCAACAAATGAGTGGAGTATGTCTTCCATCACATGACTGGATTTTGGATGTCTCTTGACACCTGTTGAGGAGGAACTTGTTCTTCCACCATAAGTTGCCTTGTTGCTGCTGGTAGTAGTGCTTACAAAAGCTGAGTATGATGAGGTTGAAGAACTAGGTGGATGACCCTTGATATCACTCTCAAAGGTTTTCAGTCTGTTATACAGATCATCAAAGCTTATGGAATCAAGTCCACCTCTGGCTTTCAAAGAGAGACTGACTTGACTCCAGGAGTCAGGTAAAGCCCTAAGAAATTTAGATTTGCAATCTTCATTGTCAGGCTTAGAATTCAGTTGGTGGAGCTGACTCAGAATCTTTTGGAACCTGTCATATCCCTTGTGCAGACCTTATTCCTTAGAGATGGTGAATTCTTGGAATGATTGCTTGAGCATAGACTTCCTCATTCTTTTTGACTCCTCATTACCTCCAAATCTAGCCTTGATGGCCCTCCATATATCCTTAGCATCATCAAGGTGATGGAAATCACCCATATGATCATCAGGGAGAGCTTGAAGCAAGGTGGTTCTTGCTTTGTTCTCTCTTTGGACCATCATATGTTCTTCAGGGGTAGTGGGAGGAAGAATTGTTGCATGGCCATCAGCATCTCTACCAGTCCTTTTTGGGCCATTCCCATTCTTGATTACATTCCAGATATTGTGATCACTGTTTGTGATCCAATTCTCCATTTTCATTGCCCAGATTTCATAATCTCCCTTAACCAGATAAGGGAACTTGGCATTACTGTGAGTAGTGATAACTTGTTGGACCTGTTGTTGTTGTGCTTTTGGTTGTTCATCATTGGAGTGTTGTGAAAAGGTTGCCTCGGATTCGTTATCAGACATGATTACTTATGTTTGAGAAAAGGCTTAAAATTCTTCTGTTTCAGAGACTCTCTCCAGGCTTTAATACCACTTGTTGAACCTTAGACCTGGATAGATCTTAGAGCCAGTGGATCGTTAGTATGTTAATGTAATCACCAACACACTAAGTTGAGAATCTCTGAGAGAACTTGTATCTATGCGGAATTAAACACAAGCTAGAAGAACACAGAATAACTAGTAATAGTTTGATCCTCTATGGATCTTTTATTGAAATTAAACTTGTTTTTCAAACTCGTACATCAGACATAACAATGCGTTCCTTTTATACACAAGGAACCCTAAACCGTTTCACAAGAAACGTATCTTCTATAAACTAAGAAAGATATGCATTATCACTTCCTAATAAAGCTCATACATATCCTAACTATATAATAAATAAACACGGAATATCTATATCCGCAAAAACAAACTACGCGGAATTACTATATCCGCAGAATCACTGCATCAGCAGAGACACTTCATCCGCAGTAACCATCAGCAGAATTCCTAACAGCAGAATTCCCAACAGAGTCTTTCTAGTAAATGTGTATTTTGTGTGACTATTTCCCGTCCTTTGGCCACATGAATATACAATAAATGTGACATTTGTGATGATTTGGTCACACAATGGGTGTTGCTTTTTTGGAGTTAGTCACATACAATTTAAAACAAAGTGGCCAAAAGTGTTAATAAGTGTGACCATATGCTCTTTAAAGTGAACAAATGTGTATTTTGTGTGACTATTTATCATCCAATGGCCACATGAATTTTATGTTTGTGTGGCCTTTTGTAATATTTAGTCACACAAACCATGTTTGTTTTGGGTATTTAGTCACATACAATTAATCAAACAGTGGCCAAAAGCGTTAATAAGTGTGACCATATGCCGTTTAAAATTAAGAAATGTGTATTTTGTGTGACTATTGATCATCCAATGGTCACATGAATTTTATGTTTGTGTGGCCTTTGTAATATTTAGTCACACAATGAATGAAGCATACAGTGACCAAAAGTGTTAATAAGTGTGAATATATGCATCTTTTAGTCACATTCAAAAAATTAATATATATCAAAACAATTCAAATATATATCAATACAAATTCAAATACAATAAAATTGGAATGTATATAAGTGAACCAAATATAAAATTGGACATCCTTTCATACACCAAGAATTCCTTGTCGGCTTACAATAGTTTCCTAAGTATCTATAATCTTTTCCATAAGCAACTAGCTACTTCGAGCGGTCTTAATCTCTGAGCAGTACCAACTATCACTAGCAGTAGTCACTGTTGTACTAGCAGTAGTAAATATTTGGCACATTTTCTTTGAAGTTCATGAGCAGCACTAAATCCATCTAAGCAATATTAACACAAACATGAGCAGCAGTAATTCAAACAACATCATGAAGATTTTTAATCCAAAACAATGAACATAATAATAAAATTTGCAGTTAAACTTACAAGTTTTTCTCCCATTGATCTAATCTCATCATCTAGATATAAGAGCCTTGAAAATGTAGGCTGCTGCATATCAACAATAACCACATCAGGATGAGAGAAGAACTAGAACATGTCAAAGCTCACAACATAACATAACTAGATGAGCATACTGGAATAAAGTTCTTGATTAGATGCTAGAAAACCATCCTCTCTAAAAAGTATGTGGTGATATATATTGTTGACGGGTGCATCTATTTCTTGACATTTGACATAGAAACACTATTGCCTTGTCTTTTGTCAGGTGCATCTAGCTTGTTAGGCGCCACTAGTTCAACTATCTGCTGTTTTGGTGGTTCTGAGTTGCTTGATTTGCCACTGATTTAACTTTCTGCTTTGGTGGTTTTGAGTTGCTTGATGCGCCACTGGTTCAGCTATCTATTGTTTTGGTGGTTTTGAGTCGCTTGATTCGCCACTGATTCAACTATCTGTTTTGGTGGTTTTGAGTCGCTTGATTCGCCACTGATTCAACTATCTGCTTTGGTGGTTTTGAGTCGCTTGATGCGCCACTGGTTCAACTATCTGCTGTTTTGGTGGTTTTGAGTCGCTTGATTCGCCACTGATTCAACTATCTGTTTTGGTGGTTTTGAGTCGCTTGATTCGCCACTGATTCAACTATCTGCTTTGGTGGTTTTGAGTCGCTTGATGCGCCACTGGTTCAACTATCTGCTCAAACATGATAGGAATAAAACGCATATCAGATCTTGTAACTTTGTCCTAACCACCCAATTAAAAATAAGGTATAGATTAAACTCTAGGAATGGTTTACAAAGGTACAAGTAACTTTGTCCCAACCACCCAATTAAAAATGGAAAAAATAAGCTGAAAAAATCAAATAGACCAACGTGACTACTTGATTAGAATTTAGAAACAGCTATATTTTTTGATAATCAGATCTTGGTCTTTTTCCGATTTCAGGCTTTCTTACAATCGATTCTGCATCTTTTATTTGTAACTTATATTCAACCTTCCAAAGCTATATACATTTCAGATTATTTTTTTCAAACTAGAAAAAAGTAAAGATTCCAAGGTAGCATTTGCTTTTGGCCAGTTTGGTTATGGTCAATCTAGTTTTTAAATCAGTCCCCGCATAATGGGTGCTTAAAAACATCTAAAAGATGAATTCAAGGATAAAAAACCATTTCAGATGTGAATGCACTTTTCAAAATAATAAAAGATACTTACCATATAAAAATGACGGGCTGGGTAACATGTCATGAAAGACATTTCGAGTTTTTTTGCAACATGTATTAATAAATTAAGGACTAAGATAGGCACCAGATAATTAAAGATGCCTGAATGCATCAGAAGTGTGTACTCAGGTATTCACAAAAAATCTTGTCATTAGAAGATAGCAAGCCGTTATATGAACCTTGAGATTGTTTCAAAGCTTCATTGACAGCCTCATCAACCCGATTTAAATATCTGCACACATTACATATAGCTTTAGTGAAATCAAAATCAAGGAGCTTGAAACATGTAGCTCAATAACCATGTAAAAGCAAATTACCTATCAAGAACAGGGCGAGCTGACTGAGGTTGGAGTGTTCCTCGCCAGTAATTGAGACCCCAAATCCAGGAATCGAAACATTTATGCTACCGAGCCGGACTGGACCGCCAAACATGTCATTGGATCGGGCCTTAGCGGTGGTCTTGGTGTGAGTGTGGTGGTGGTGCGAGCGGTGGCGTTGGTGAGGAGAGTGTTGAGAAGATAGAAAGAAGACCAGATCTAGTTTTTTTGGATATATATTTGGGATGGAGTATTGAAAAACATGGGCGGGTCATGAAATTTTTGGGTGGAGGGGAGTTTAAATTTGGGGAAAATTTTAGGCGGGTTAGGGAAAATTTTAGGCAGGTCATGTTTCTAGAAGTCTATTAAAATTTAGGATATTTTAGATAGAAGAATAATATATCTAGTTTTTTCCTTTTACTTTAAATTAAAATATACACAATATACACTATAATAAACTTCATTAATATTAAAAACAAACATTACATATAAAAAAACAAACATTACAATAAAAAAAATACAAACTAATTAAGATACTTAAACATAAACTACGAATCAAAAAAACGAATCATCCGACACGTAGCCCTCGTGACTCGAATATGAGGCACTCGAATCATCCTCACTCGTTGGCACACAGTCTTTTCTCATTGCCCATCGCCATTTTGCTCGACGGTTTCGCCGATCCTATTTAGCTTTTGCTCGTTGCTCACGAGCTCTTGCCTCCCTTTCTTCCTCTGCTTGAACACGTAACAATTCTTGCATATCTTGCTGAAACAGTTCTTCATCATTCAACCCTCTCCAAATGGGTTGGTTTTCCACCGGTAAATTGTTCACCGGTTGATCGGGTTGTTGTTGGAAAGATGTCTTCTAGTGGAGTGTTCACCGGTGCATTCAGAATCATACTGGAGCTTGGGAATTGCTGGCCAAAGTCATGGTGACATGGGAATTGATGGGAAAAGTCATGGTGACTTGGGAATTGCTGGTAGAAGTCACGGTGAGTTGGGAATTGTTGTGAGAAGTCACGGTGAGTTGGGAATTGTTGGGAGAAGTCTTTGCAAGACATTGTTGTACGTCGAGAGAGTTGATAAATTTATGTGTGTTTGTGTGTGTTGTGTATGCATAAAACAACTAGGGGATAAGCCTATATATAGGCCCTTTTTTCATTTGAAAAGTTTTAAAAATTTCCCGCTTCTTAATTTGAATTTGAATATGCATGAAAAGTTAAAAAAATCCCGCTTCTTAGATTGAATTTGAATTTTAACTTATATTATCCACACGTTTTTTAAATATAAAACTTAACGTTTATCTACACGTGTTTTTTAATTTGAATTTTAAAAGTTTAAAAGATCCCGCTCAGTTTTCAAATTTGAATTTTGAAAAAAATCCCTCACAGGTTCAACGATCAGACTGATGGTGAGCACCGTAATAAAAATAGTATTACGGCTCATGGGACAGATACGATGAGTAATGGTGTTTTATGTTAAGTATTTTCGTTTCGTGTCTTTCTGTTTTCTGTATCGTGTTTATTTGTTTTCTGTATCGTTTGTAACTTGGTGTAATGTTGCTTTAACTTTGAAATTGAATAAAAAGCTTAACTTCAAATACAATTCATATACTGTAACATTCACACTATAACACCATACACCTACCAAGCCGGTGTTCGACCGATTGCGACCGTACGCGTTCGACCGATTTCATCCATTTTGAACGTTTT